>JARPMJ010001938.1:47500-137002 GCA_033366665.1 Phoxinus dragarum
ACACACACACACACACTACTTCGAGTACTCCGAGTTCAGAAGTCTGTCCCCACTTTCACAAGCTACAAAATGAGCAAAAGTTTCACTAGACAAGATGTTCTGGAAATCCTGGAGATGCCTGGTGGAGAACATGACATTGTAAACAGAGAACTACACTGAAACTGAAACTGCTATAGATCATAGTGTTTGATGGTAACAATTTATTTCAAATGTATCTACTATAGTAAATTATGCATAATTGCAAGTAACTAACCCCAAACTTAACCCTATAGTAAGTATATGCAGTTAATATTAAATATAAAGTGTGTGTTTATTATAAATTATTTATCCGTGCACATCATTATTTCGTTAAATTAATGCGCCTCGTTATCTTTAATCAAAATAACTTCCTCCCTCACGCAGCGACTTCTCTTCTCTGATGACGTGCCTGTCACTCACATGAGATCCACCAATAGCAAACCACAGCCATCAATTCCCCAAAATCAAGTCCTGCTCTACAATTGTTCTTGGTCTAAAAGACGTTTCACTCGCATATACATCACAATAGGGAAGAAAAGACAATCACAACTTCCATTTCATGCCGACTTTAAATGCAAGTGTAACCCTTTTAATAAAAAAAATAGTTGTATATTTTTGGCATCTTTTTGGACTGTTTGACTTGCTGAACAAAAGTTGTGCTGTTTATGAATGTATCTATCTGAACAAAGAGTTTGCATATTTTTATTAAACAAAGCGGTAATACTTTAGAATTATATTCCATCACTAATTAATAACTAGACGAGTAATGCAATGTTAACATTCTAACTACTAACTAACAAGAAACTCTGATTAAGGAATTAGTAAGTAATAGCCTAGCGCTTAGTCAAATGTGGTCGTTCACTATTAACGAATCAATAACTGCTATTTTTCATACCTCCCAGAGAAATACCAAGAACTACTATATAGGTTCATAATTAATGTGAATAATGCATAATGTAATTAATTCTAAAGTGAAGATCATGGTAACCCACTAGTAAAGACTGGAGTACTACTTTAAAATGACCACTTTTAAATGAATCAGTTACTATAATGCTAATATTGCGTTACTCATGTCATTTGTTCCTGTGAAGATATTCATTAATGACAGAAAAGTATTCCTAATTGTTACAGACAAAGTTCCCCATCTATTACCGCACCACACTCAACTCAATATCCTCCACTGCCGCTTATAGACAATCCCTCACTGAACTGAAACCTCGAACCTCAGTTTTTTCACCGAGCTCACTGCATTGCATTGTGAGATTGCCTTCTCTATGAGGGATACATGCAATGCTGTTTTAGCAGTTTGCAGTCATTTGGAGAATCTTCTAAATGTATCGTCGTCGTCTACGTAGGTCGATCACTTGGTTTGGGAAGCTCGAAACTTTCTCTCTCTCTCTCTCTGTGATGGTTCCTGATTATTCCTGTCATTTTCCCATCCGCTTCAGAACGGCGCAGCACTAATTAAAGCCTGAAGCTGCAAACGAGCTGACAAGATTTTACTACCACAGCAAAACTTACAGACACACTAAAATTAAACACCATCCCACATGTGACCACATACAGATCCTGAACACATATAGACTCCTGCTTATGATCACAGATCACACACTGAACACTTGATGGGCGGCTCTTCATTTAAATTAAATTACCATACAAGCAAATTAGACGCAAAGATGTCAATTTGATAGTGCCTGCACAAAATGCAAATTCCAACCTGCCTGGCAGTCATATGCAAATACTGATCTAACGATCATCTTTATAACACGAAACAAATTAAACATCAAAAATCACAACAGATGCACAATGACCAGATAAAAGAACACGCCACAGGACAAATAATGTGATAAATCACGGTGTGTGTGTAACGTCTTCTCTGCCCTTGTGAAAAAGACTTAACTGTACTTCTTAGAAAATATGATATTAGTGAAATAAAAGGCCACGTAAGTGTACTTAAAGCACACTTTTTAAGACAATGTTTCTTAATACACTTAAGTTCACTTTTAAAACATGCATTGTAATAATATGCATGTAACAAGAAAACTGTCAAATAAAGTTGGTAACACTTTTTTTTACAGTGTCCTTGTTACATTTAATTTCATTTAGTTACTGTAGTAATTACTATGAACTAACCCTCAACTAAACCAAAACCCAATCCAATTACACTAACACAAACACCTTAAAATAAAGTATAACCATAACGTTTTCCTGGATTCCAGTTTCTTTTCTTTTTCTGGACTCTGTCTTAATGGTTAAATAAAAAATTGTATTAATACAAAAGCAAGTCGTATTATTTAAATAATGAAACTTATACAATTTAATAGCATTTTGTAACAAATTTAACAACAATTACATTTTTATATCTCTATGAAATACATTGTATGTTTTCTCAAATTCCATTTATTATTTTTTACCAAATTCTGTGTTTTCCCATTAAAAATGTTCTGGATTCCATTTTAATGGTTTAATTACATTTTAATAAATAAAAATCATGTCTAATTAATTGAATTTATGGAAACAACTTAATGTATCTTATGTATTAATTTATTTTATTTTTTTACAATAACTTAGGGCTATATCTTAAGTTATAAATGCCTCATTATATTCTATTATATATCTCTGCATCACTTCTAAAACTGTTTGCCCAAAAATCATAAAACTGGTCTCTTATAATTCAGTGCAGCATACTTAGTCGAACAATACTACATTTTTCCATATTGGCCACTGTGGACGTCAATTCTGTCACAAAATTCTATATTTTATGAATGCATTAACATATCGTTACGAAACTCGGTATGGGTCATCAGGACCATGCCCTTATTTAAAAAGTTTATAATGAAAAAAAAAAAGAGATCTAATAGCTTTTGATTAATTTTGCCTATTTTAATGAAACTGATCTTGATAGATTCCTTGAGTCAGAGATAACAAGTTATAACAATGATGCCATATTTGGTCAAACTTGCTGTCCACCGTTTTGAATTTCTTTGAAAACCTTCTTTTTCTTTTTCAAACTCCTCCTAGACCTTTGGTCCGATTTTCACCAAGATCAGCTCAGATCAATTTCAGACCATGCCAGCAAAAAGCTATTAAAAGCTTTGTGTTTGGCCAAACAATTCTGTAATAACGCATAAAAATGTTTGATGACATGTTACCAAGCTGATTTTGAGGCTTTAACTCTACAATGCTTTGGCATATTGACATCAAACTTTGTATAGTCTGTTGTCTCCACACATTGACCACACAACATCGATTTGGTAACAGCAATTGGTCAAATGCCATAAGCAATTAAATCATATTACATGTAATCGAGTTTATGATTTATGATCAAGATATGGGTTTGACAACTGCCAGACATCAGGGCACGGTCAGGAGGCCGAGCGCCTTGCGTCACAATCAGAAGTGTTAGATTCAAACTATCAAACACACAACACATCTCACTCGTATGTGATCTGATCTTTTATGGCGCCGCTGGTTTGAAGTTTTCTGTGATGTTTGAGTCAAACAGAAAAGAGAAAGAGAGCAAAGAAGATGATAGTATAAATAGGCAGTTAAAGGTGAGACTTACACTCGGCGTTGGTGAGCAGGACGGAGGCGGTGAGCAGCAGGAGACAGTGTCGGACGGAGGGTAACGCTACAAGGACGCTTGGCACAGGCATGATGTTACAACTCACCCGCTGAGTGTGCCAGCTCACAACGCTCCTGCAACGCTCTCACAACCTACAGACAGAGAAACGCACAAGAAATTAATAAATCAAAAGACATTTTCTATTTCATGACTCTGACATAAACCAAATGTAAACCATTTAATATTTTAAAGCAAAACCATTGTTTTTTTGTTTGTTTTTTCATGCACTGGTCTGTCTTGAGTTCTAATTTGCTTCCATAACATGTCCTCTTTCAGACTAGTGGGGAAAAAAACATTCAAAACACATTAAGTTTCTATTAGACTATCTGTTTGCATCTGTAGATTTTAATTTCAATACAATTATTTTAAAATGTTCTCAAAATTAGTTATCTCCATTTCCAAGTAGCACTTACACCAAACTTACAGTTTTATTCCCGTCTGTATTATAAAGGTTTTTTTTTTTTTTACAGTGGGGTTAGTATTTAGTATGGGGCTACTGTTCACACTTGTAGTTCGGTTTGCTTGGTTCGTTTGGTCTGAACCAAACAACAACAACAAAATCTACCCTGGTCTGCTTAGCATTCAGATTGGCATTTTAACACCGAACCTAAAGGCATAGGGATACCCTTACAACCTGATTGGTCGGCTTATATGACATATTACCTATTTTGAGATCCAAAACAACGCTGTGTGCTGAGATAAATGCGCTCGTTGTACAGTATGTGTGTAGCCTGCATATGGTATTTTGACCACCTGAGAACTCGTGAAGAGCTTATAAAATGTGTAAAGGAATCCCTCCGTCACACACACAAAGAAGATCTGCTGCGGGGAGCTGTGGTTCTGATCCCTGTACCGAACTTTAATGAACAAGAAAAAACAGGTATGCTTGAGCATTCTGTCCTTTATAGGGTCTCATCTTCCCATTTTTGGTTCGTTTACATGTCTTTGGTCCGTGTTGCTTTCATATAACATTCGAACCGCACCAGAGTTCGTTTGGAAGAGGAACGAGGCCCATCTTTTCAGCGGTCTCGGTCTGCTTGTTTGATGCGCGCCAGTGTTCGGATGACATGTTCAATAACACTTGTTCAAATGAAAAGCACTAACAGAGCCATCGCACCAGGGTTTGTTTTAATCGAACCAAACATGCCAAGTGTGAACACAGTCTTATTTATGGAGTGATAAAAATAGATATCCAAAATCCCCTCTGTAAAAACCTTTAACTCTAACATGTTAACAAAATGAAACAAGAATTTTTAACCTGGCTTTATCCAGTGTTCATATTTACTGTATGTTCAGCAAATAAGTGCATATTTAATTAGATGATGCTAGTTTTGCATTTCAGAAAACATTTGTCTTAAATTATGTACTGTGATTAATCAACTGGGTAAAGTATCTATTAGTTACAAATGGTACCCTATTCACCTATAGTGATTTGCTTTAACAAGCTTTTGCCTTGGAAATCAGAGTGCAAAGCTCAATGTTAAACACACACATGCACACACACTGTTGGTGAAGCTCACCACAAACTCACCATTCAAATGAGTGAGTTTACAAGCTACAAACAACTAAAGTCTCTTTACACCTTTCAATATTAGATGGTGTCCTTAATTGTTTGTAATAATCACTGTTTGTCATTGAAGAGATGTAAATGCAAATGTAATCCAATCATTTATATAAATGATTTATACACCATTCAGCAGTAAAACCTCTTCATCTCTACGGTACAAACACAGACGACGTAGGCTGGACTTCTGTTCCCACCGCACGCGCTCACACGCGGAAGTCAGAGTTGGCACGCACTCGCCGCCTGCTGACCAATGTCACACGCACTGCCACGCTTGCTATTTCCGTTCACGATACCATCACTGGCTCTGGCTGTTACTTTATGAGCTCATTTCGACTCCGAGCGCAAGTATTCATGAATGCGAGATGACAGTCTGTGTAATATTTGTGTGATTAATTAATAGTTCAGATATCAGCTGCTCCCGTCTCGTGTATTGTGGCACTTTTATTCCAAGCTTTTGTTGGGAGAGTGAGACAGACAGTGAGACAGACACATCCATTATGTGTGTTTTGTATCTGTTCCTGATGAGCCGATTCTTTGTTGAATACGAATTTCCATCACGCTCTCACACAGAGCAAACACTCTCTCTAGAAATCTGACAGATAAGTAATACCGCACGTCGCCCACGTTGGCAGGCGATTTGTAAATAAACGAGAAAATGGCCGTGTTTTTTTTCCTCTTCTTGTTACTCATCTGTCTGACATTGATCCAGAGAGAGAGAGAGAGAGAGAGAGAGAGAGAGAGAGAGAGAGAGAGAGAGAGAGAGAGAGAGAGAGAGAGAGAGAGACGGACTCGATTGAAAATCACATCAATTCATTCACATGAGGGAACGTCTTTAGTGAATGGCTCTGGATCTCCTGATCGACAGAATGAAGTTCAGGGTTGTTCTTCACGCCATTCTGCCACACATTTTGTTCCTTATTAATATATGCAATAGGGAGCAGACATTATACATTTTTACTTCTTTCTGCTCCTTTTCATTCATGTTAAATGCTGTTGTTGCATTTGTTTTTAAATTAATTAAATAAGAAAAAAAAAGCCTTTAACAAGTGTTACCCAGATAATACCAACAATATTACAGTTATGTGTTTCCAACATGTTGTAGCAAAAATCTTTATTATAGATTATGCATTTAGTACATTTAACCAAATCAGATATTCCTGTGAACTGCCCATAGTAAACAACGGAATAATCATGTTAAGCACATTGCGCTGACTCAACTGACATTCCCCTAAATCTGTAGCATGTTCTGAACACTTTTGCATTCAGAATGAAACACTTATGAACATCTGTAATAACCGCCCAGAATAAACCTGATTAGACAATGCGGTGTATCAAAACAATCTGACACACTGTTTAACAGAAATGTGCCAGAATGACATGCTCAGCAGCAACGCTGAACACATGGAGGACATTAGAAACATGGCTGTGTCTCCCTCAGTGAGACTCCCTGACAATGTCTAAAACAGCACCCACAGGTCAGCATATGGCCACCAAAGTCTGGCTCACCTGATAGTGTGTGTATGGGGTGTATGGAATGTGCGCTGTACTACCGCACATTCAATACATGCAATTCTTACAAGGGAATACTCTTGTATGTGAATTATTATTTACAGGTGAAACTCGAAAAATTGGAATATCGTGCAAAAGTTCATTTATTTCAGTAATTCAACTTAAAAGGTGAAACTAATATATTATATAGACTCATTACATGCAAAGTGAGATATTTCACACCTTTATTTGTAATAATTTTGATGATTATGGCTTACAGCTATGAAAACCTTTTCACAATATTCTAATTTTGAATTTGGGGTTTTCATAAGCTGCAAGCCATAATCATCAAAATTATAACAAATAGAAAGCTTGAAATATCTCACTTTGCATGTAATGAGTCTAATATATTAGTTTCACCTTTTAAGTTGAATTACTGAAATAAACTAACTTTGCACGATATTAATATTTTTCGAGTTTCACCTGTAATAATAAAATGCACAAAGTTATGAAAGCAACATTTGAACAATAACATTTTGCTGTAGCAGTGCGTATGTAAATTCTGTGACAGCAAAAATGAAATCGCACACACAGCGGCAATCTGACATCGGAGTAATTTCCTTTATGAAAACAAAGACACAATGCTAATGCTAAAACATTCAGCGCTGGATCATAAATCTAAACCTACGCACACACATGACTGGCCGTACTGGACGTGTCATGATATTGTGTAATCCCGTTGCCACAGGCGCTACGTACCGTGACCTTTACTCAGTCTCAAGCCATGAGCGCTTCATAACGTATCTCCGTCCCTTCGGACACGTTCTGCTCTGGAAACACTTCTTCCCACACTGCTGTTGAGTTTCAAGTAAAGCTCACAGTGCTCATGCTACGCTCAAAGGCCACCCGTAATTAAAATGCCAAGTGTTTGCTATTATCTAAATGCTAATTATGTGTGATAAAGTCGTGGCTAAATGACATTACGGAGAACAGCAGGCGTTTCTGCGGATGATGGGACCCGTCCGCGGGAACCACAGCACTTTAGCGCAGGAATAACCGCTGCTGTAAGGATGACAATGTCAGCGGTGCTAAACCTGTTATCTGCAGGAGAAAAGGAGAACAATGGCTGCTGTGGATAAAGAGCTGGACTGGTAACTCAAAGGTCAATATCAAGCCTAGTCTCTGGTATAGTCCAGTTAAAGCAGCACTCAGTAGGTTTGGAAATGTCTTCGCTGTTTTCTCGCAGGTTTCGTTTTAGAGCTCCCCCTATAGTTTCGGAATAGATATTTGAGAAAACTGTCGTAAAACCATTGGCAACTTTCCCCCCTCCCATCTTCTCCCTCTGGTCACGTGCATTTGTTTTCAGAGAAGCCGCCGGCGAACGCACGGAGCCATGTCAACTGAGGTATGTATGATACTCAGAATGATATCATATAAACGGCCCGCCGGCCCAAAGTTGCAAGTGTGGTTTTCACAGGCGCTCGGGGGGTGCGAGACGACCACCATTCAATCCGAAAAAAGTCATATAACTATTCCAATGACTCCGAAGCTGTTCGGTTAACGTAAAAAAAGTTACTTAGAGCACCTTTAACTTAGAATTACACAAATCACATAATGATGCTACTTTGGTGCAATCCGATTGGAACAAAATGTGTCAACAAACAAAATAAATCGGAAAATTGGAAAAAAAAAAACTAAAATGTATCAATTAAAACATTAGCAACGAAAAAGTTGCTATTTAGTACATTTAAAATATGTGGGAAAAATTTGACAAAATGCACACAACAAGTGAAAAATTTGAGGTTATCACAAAAAATCCCTCGTCTAGCGATCCCACTGCTCCAAATAGTAATTAAACATCTAAAATGATATTTGTTTTTATGTTTTCAGAGAGTTCCTCCTTCCTTAATATTTCCTTTGTTTTAATAATCCATGAAAAAATGCCTTTTTTCTCTGCTGGCTTCTCTGCGAATAGTGCTTCCCCTCAGCACAAGTATTGGTACTGTTGTTTGGTATTGTTGTCAAGTTTGGTAACCGCAGCATTCCAACTTTGTGAATATTCGTGGTGAATTCTCGATGGCATGACAGGCAGTTTCCCTAGAATGCAAACTTTAACATATTCACAAGGTCGTAGCAGCCTCCCCTATAACCGTTATTAAGCAGGCGGCTCTCTGTAAGTGAATATTAAAATGACTTTAAATGAATATTTCTGTAATGCACCATGTTAGAAGGTTCACTGTATAATTTACAATATTAGCAGAGGGAGAAACTCAAAAATATAAAATAATGAATCATGATTGAATCCAAAAAGAGCTTGTGAATAGGAATTAGAATCAAACTGAATGGGGGATTCTGTATCAGTACACAGCTCTATAGATCATGATGTACAATTGATCAAATCTTGAAAAATACATAACTTTCTGATTTTCAGACTGAGGCAGAGACAAGCTCTCCTGACACTTCTCATATCCATCACATTAAACGTTCTGACTCTGAGTGACATAGAGAGCCCAAAACACTAGAGAGCCTAAAAAGTTAAAAACTAGTATAATATGCATCTTCATTTCTACTACAGTGATATGTTCAAGGACTTTGTAAAAAAATAAAATCCCAAATAGAAGAATCACATTAATCCTGCTGAAAAGATGTCTATTCACCAAGGCTTTTATTTGATCATAAATACACTAAAACAAGTTTTACAAAATTACAATTCCTATTTAGCCTATTAATGTTTGAACCATGCAGATAATTTATTGTTATGGAGTGTATTCTCTGAAGTGCTGTCAGGGACTTTTGTATTTATTTTAACTTTGTGTATTTTTGTTTTGTTTTGAATGTATTTAATGTTTGTTTATTCATTCATTTACTTTTCATTATCAAAATTGTAAGTAATGTTATGTAACAGGGTCATTCCATGTCAACTCATCCAGAGGTCGAGACTAACCAACATTTAGATTTTTGATCATTTTTGTCTGGTGAAAGAAATACATAAATGAAGAAAGCCAAAATATGTCATGAATGTATATTTATTGAGTAAACCACTATTTTGTAGAGGGGGGTCAAAATGACCATTTTCACAATTTTCATTTGGAGCCAAATTACAGGGGGGTTAAAATAGACTTCAGAAAGATGGCAGCATCATTATATTAATGAGTAGGTCTATTAGTCAAATCTGTTGACTTTAACTATCTTTATTGCATTATGTGCCAACAGTGAAAGTTCACAAATGGGAAAAATCACTTCTTGTGTTTTTGCCCCAAGTTTGCAAGCTTGTAAACTCAAAAAAGTATTGTATATTAATATTCTTTTTTATATTTTGTTTTTTAATTAACATTTCTTTAGCTATCTTCATTTTAAGGCCCCATATGGTTAAATCCCAGAGATGTGGAGATCGTAATGCGGCTCCATGAGTAAATTGGTCAATACACATTTTCAGTAGTCAAAAAAAAAAAAAAAGTGGGACACTTTGTATACAGTTAATATCAAACAAATAATTATTAAACTTTCATCATTTTCTAATAAAGATTATTAACATTTTCTAATAGATTCTAATAAAAAAAACAATTGCATAACATACCTGTCTGAGTGTCATAATTATTATTTTTTTTCAGAAGTTTACATGTCTGTACCTCAAGAAGTGTTAAAGATAAAATATTTTAGATTATTGTTCCAATGAAACCTTTCGTTTGGAATCTTAATTTATAATATTTTACACACTTTGTACAGCAATATCTTATTGCATAATTTAACAAGTTATTGCATATCACATTTTTTCTTCACTATCATGCAGCCCAAATAGAATAATAGCCCAAAATAGTAGCTGTTATTTCAAATAGAAATATTTTGTAACATTATAACTGTATTCACTACAACTTTTGATTAGTTTAGTAAAAATATAATAAATAAATAAATAAAAAGAATCAGTAAAACTTTAAAGTAATGTCCCATTAGTACTATGCATTAACTAACCTTAACAATGAGCAATACATTTGTTACAGTGTTTATTAATCTTTGTCAACATTGGTTTTGTAAACATACAATTTCTACGATGTAAATGTTGTAAAAGATTAATAATTGCTTTTGAAGTATCTTCCATTACTTTAGTATTACTTTTACTGTTTATAGTTAGTTTATTGTTAACTAATGGAAGCTTATTATAAAATGCAACCTAAAATTTGACTGACCATTGTAATGTATAAAGTTTGAATTACAGTTAGAATTTGAATTACAGTTAGTGTATTTGAATCAATCCATTTCTCTATTGAAATATGAGATAAAGAGATATCAAGGGGAAAAGAGTGAGCAGATGATCAGTGCAGGAGATTCTTACTGAATGAACCCTGAAAACAACCCACAGCTAACAAGAGATTGAAAAGATGCCGCCTGTGCATCCAGTAAAAAGAGACGGTCAAACATTTATCACACACACACACAGCTTTGTAAATCTCTCTCGGTCTGATAAGGTGGCAGCGAGCGATGAAATGGAGTTTGCCAAAGCCGATTCTCTAGGGTAAGATTAGCCGAGCGTGTTTCCACTGGCCCGTCCGCCGCTGAGGGACAGAGATTTGTTCGGATTTCCTTTCATACGGGTCTGTAATGCAGCAGAGTTGTGAAGAGAACAACGTCTGTTTAATGTCGTGTGTCTGAGGTTGGAAATGAGCTGCAGAGACTCATCAATAAAACTGACTACAAACAGTCACCAACTAATGATCATTTAGTCAATCTGTGGTCTGAATACCTCCACTTTACAAATGGAAAGTATGTGTAGTAAATCCTAAGCATACACAATAATATTATCTCCATTTAGTTTGGAGAAAATAAAATAATGCTTTATCACATTAAATTGTGTGTGTGTGTGTGTGTGTGTGGGGGGGGGGGGTATAGTATGTATTTAGCATAAATATTTATATTTGATTAATATCCTTCATTTATTTCTAAGGAAATAAATAAATAAAATGAAACATCAATAGTTGCAGAGCTATAAACCAGTAACTCAAGCATCATTGAGCAGCGCTCGGCTCGGCTCTGGTGACACGCATGTGGGCGATTTCACAGTCAAAGCAGAAACACATTTGTGTGCATACAACCCATATGCGCTCACAGGTGCACAAACACACACACGCACATGCACACACACACGCACACATGTGGGGTTTTCATGTCTTATGGGGACATTCTAGGGGTGTGCAATATAATCTACGATAATATTGTGATTATTGTTTTAACGTGCGATCTGACAATATCGAGTATGTCCCTTACTTTACAAAAACACTAGAGAGTGCGTGCATACAATACATGATGTTGCCTTAGTAGGTTAGACTAGTGTGCTTGCTCATTTAGAATGCACAATTTTTCTGTGTGATTACAAATGTGATATTGATTTTAAAACAGTTCAATAAACAAGAAGTTGATATGAAGTGACGTAAGCTTAATTTTAGACAGAGTATTGGCTGTTTAATACTCTGCTCAATAGTTCAAACATCTGAGCAACACACAGGTGTTTCATTACTGAATGAACAAATCGTTTGAATGAATGATTCAATGACTCACTGATAATGCTTTATTCCTGAATGAATCAGCCATTTGAATGAATCTGTTGAAACTCAATGACTCACTCAATAACAGTGACTTGCTGCCACCTACTGGCAGCTTAATTTCACATTTAAAGTATCTTCATTTTTTCTTTTTCTAAATCTCTATCAATATTCAACGTTTTGTGCTTAAAACATCAAAACATTATGTATGCATTTGTAACTGCAGGTTAAATGCATTCATTTGCCTCTGATCTGCATTAAACAGTATGTGCAATGCATCTAAATGACAATTCAGAGGCAGCTTCTGTGTTTCCTCTGCATTGCAAAGATGAGTTTTGTTCATTCTGATTTCATTTGATTGGTAACAGCCCTATTGTGTCTTATTCTAATTGAATGTATTGATTAAATGTAAGAATTTGACACAAAAGATGATGTATACATTTAATTAGGTGTAAAAAAAAGCCATTATAAAAGGTAAAAATCAATTTAAACTTATTGGAAAAGATGATTTCTGTCACTGCTGCGAACTGACCACAGAATATGAAGAATATCAAAAGCTTTGGGAGTCAGCTGTCCAGTCCTAAACCTGCCAAGGTACCAACACAATAAACACACGCAGCAAAATAACGTCTAATTATCGATATCGATAAAGTCCCAGAAAAAACGTTGATATATAATTTGTCAATATCACACACACTAGGACATTTCATAGACATAATAATTTTTATATTGTACAAATGGTATTCTATCTGCTAACCATAAACCTAAACACAACTCTCACAGAAAACTTTCTGCATTTTTACATTACCAAAAAACATAATTCTGTATGATTTATAAGCAGTTTTCCTCATAGGGCCTCAAAGATTTCAGATTTTGCCATCTTTCTGGGGGCATTTTGTCCCTATAAAGTAGGGTGTACGTGAACCACAAACACACACACAAGTTTGGTCTGCTCTACTTGTGAGGACATTCCATAGGCGTAATGGTTTTTATACTGTACAAACTGTATATTTTATCCCCTTACACTGCCCCTATCCCTAAACCTACCCATCACAGGAAACATTCTGCATTTGTACATTTGTAATAAAACATAGGTTTTTATGTATTTTAAGCTATTTGAATTATGAGGACTCATGAAATGTCCTCATAAACCACGTTTAAGTTGTAATACACGTCATTATACAAATTTGTATCCTCATAAATCACATAAACGAGCACACACACACACACACACACACACACACACACACACACACAGAGAGAGAGTGAACGATTACACAGATGATGCGGTGAGATTGCTTTTGTTCCCCTTTAGAAATGCTAAGTTTTTTTTATTATTATTATATTGCGTCTTATTAGTAGTCGCACGGGAAGTCATCCATTCAAAATTATATGAATTACAAAATGATCGTGACAAGCATAAAATGCAGAGCTTTTGGGTTTGGTAAATATCTTTCAAATGTATTTCTCATCTTGTATTTCAGTATCAGGATGATTTGAAAGAGGAAAGGAACGTTGAGCTAGTCGAGCTGAAACTTTTGATTCACTAGCAGCACAGCAGCACTACGTCTCTCCTGTCAGCAAGAGTGAACACGCTAAATTAATGAACTGCGTTTTGTTTGGAAATGCTCTGTACGCCGTATGATATATTGCCTTTCAGGTTCTCTTTTGTCTCTCGCAGAAGAGCCATTGTTGCCGCTTCTGTTCGGCTTTACATTTCCTGAGCAAATGAGTCTGAAACACAGGCTTGCTGTATTGACGCCATGCAAATCTTGCCCCAATTCTGTAAACAAAAGCCAAACGGCTCGTTTGGCTTCAAGCGCCTGACCCTCGTCACGCTTGTGCGGATCTCATTCGGACCTTATTCTTTTGTTAAAGCCCTTCAGAGACTCTCAGAGATACTTTGTCACGTTTACCTGAAACGCTCGGCCTCGTATGTTTGTGTTTAGCTGCATATTTGGGCCGTTTTCTCCAAGCACAGACTGACGTCAGAAAGACAAGCAGCCCGTTTGAAACTGGAAACATTTACTGAGGAGAAATAGCAGCTAATTCTGGATGTGTTATTCTCTCGTCTGCTTCACATTGTTTTTGGAGAGAGGACGTCAACAGACCGCAGACTGGTGAAGAAACTGACCTCATTTACCACACACACACACACACACACACACACACACACACACACACACACACACACACACTATGTACTTTGCACACTACATGAGTTATTGTCTGTGCACTGATGCTCAGATGACTATACTGCATTTGTCAGAAAGTGCCAGACATCAGAGCGCGACGTACTGTATCCCACAATGCAATGTGCTCAATATTCTATTCCCAGTGTGGTGATGAATATAGTGGATATATCTCCTTTTTGACTCATTAAATCTTTCTGACAACAGTTCAGACATTTATACAAGGAATTTAACTGAAAATGCAAACAACCATTTGTACTATTTATATTTCATACTGTAGCCTAAATGTGACTCTCACAACGCTGCCAAGAACATGACGTATTTTCTTTCAAAAAGAAAATGGTTCCCAACTCTGGTCCTGGGGTCTTTACTACTGAGCTTATGAGTAAAATCAAGAGTGTTTGATTAGGGAGACATCTCAAATGTTCAGTAAGAATAATTCAGTCTCTGAAAAAAGCAAGAAAAAAAAAACATCTCAAATCATCGTTTGCAGCAAAAGCATCAAACAGCCCTTCGGCACTTAGCAGTGGTCAAACAAAAAATGCAAATGTCGAATGGAAAGGGAATTAAATGCCACATGAGTCTGATGAATGTCAAACAACAGCAGGTGAATCCAGCGGCATGATGGGAGATAATCGAATGTCTGATATGTGAACAGCCTGTAAATCACTGGATCTTCACTGAACACAGCAGTTCATCTACTGGATGCATAAGTCTGACCTCAGAGCGGTCTATGTTCTCTCTCTAACACACACACAGACAGAGAGAGAGAGTAAAGTACCAGCAAATGTGCCAGACGGAGAGAGTTTGATCTGTTGTTGTTGTCTGATTTGACATCAGTTCACCGTGGCCTTGAGTTAATTAGTGAACAATAATAAACAAACACATTTAACAAGAGCTGCAGAACCTACAGACAGCACAGCGCTGACCTATGAGACTGTGTGTGTGTGTGTGTGTAACAGTGTAAGTGTGTGTGTGTGTGTGTGTGTGTGTGTGTGTGTGTGTGTGTGTGTGTGTGTGTGTGTGTGTGTGTGTGTGTGTGTGTGTGTGTGTGTGTGTGTGTGCGTAACTGTGTGCACTGTATGATGTTTATCAATGCTATTTTAACAGCATATTTTTAATTAAAAATAAATAAATAAATGTATATATATATATATATATATATTTTTTTTTTTTTTATTATTATTTTTTTTTCAGTTTTTTTCTTTACTAGATAAAATTCTTAATAGCCAGAAATGAAAAAGCTGTAATGTTGATAAAAAGAAGAATTTCGGCCCGGGAATGAGGGTATTGCGCATACTTTTACACATTACCGCAGGTTTCGTGATTATAAAGCGGGATATTCCCACAAAAATGTATGCACTAGCACGCAGGCTAAATGAGTAAATAAATGAGTAAATAAATTAATTCATAAATTAGTAAAAATTAATCAAGAGAGCTTTTGCTGGCATTTCGGGGCTCATTGGGGCTAGAGTTGCATCATCTCTAACATTCATTATTTGCATGCCGTTTTAAGTCTTGCGAATTTAAACATTCGAGCAATTTTACTTAACTCTTTCCCCGCCAGCATTTATTAAAAAAAGTATTTGGTCATTTTTTACAAAAATGTCATGGCCCCCAGAATATTTTGTTTTATTTTGAATATCTGAACATGCAATATATCAAAAGAAAGAACAGATCATCTGCTTAAAAAAAAAAATGTTTATTTCTAGCTTCATGCATTCTTTTTTTTATCAACACTAAGTAATGTGCAATGCGTGGCGCATCGCAGAGCAAGTGCAAGATGAACATTTGTTGTTAAAAAAAGGGTTAAATGTAAAACACTTTAAGAAAATGTCCGATCGTTTCGCTAGATAAAACCCTTATTTCTCGGCTGGGATCGTGTCGAGCCTTTGAAGCTGCATTGAGAAAGACATTTGAACCGTTATATGGTTGCCATTGAAGTCCATTATATGGAGAAAAACCCTGGGATGTTTTCCTCAAAAAACTTAATTTATTTTCGACTGAAGAAAGAAAGACATGAACATCTTGCTGACATGGGGGTGAGTAAATTATCAGGAAATGTTCATTCTGTACTAATCCTTTAATACTTAACAGATTACATCCTTAAGTATATTATTTTAAAGTAGAGTATATTATGACCATAAGTACCTATTTTAAAAGTGTGCTAAAGTGTAGGCCTACTTCTATTTCCCCAGGGACGGACAACAGCTATAAATCATTCACACTTTTACTGGAAATGGATGATATTCATTCATCATTGTAACGGATGTGCAAAAGACTATCACACATCATTCACACACTTCACACTAAATATCATCTGTGTAAACCAGCTGGAAAATATGAACTTCACATATGAAATCAGCAGAATACACAATAATCACGTTCAAGTATTTCTGTCAACAAAAACTAGACAACAGCTGGTATTACTTTAACTAGAATATTCACTGAGTGTGTGTGAGACAGTTAATGTGCCACTTGAGCCACTCATCTATTTCTGTAGTCCTGCCGATAACACACACACACACACACACACACACACACACACACACACACCTCATCTATTTAGGGGTCTTCCCACAGGTTTCTATAATTACTCAATTGAACTTTACAATGATAGCTTTTGCAGTATGAAAAAATATAAAAGGCTTTTTCCAAAACTTTTTGCATTACAAAATAAAACATGGAACCACAAGAAAGATTGTGAGAAAACATAAAATGTGCACACTATTGTCGTGCAAATGAGTCGTGAGTTTGCAGTCTCAACTATGAAATAACAATCATCACATCTATAAACATACAGTGCCACCAGTACAGAATCAAGAGTAAGACATAAGAGAAATTACTCTTGAGCTGCTCCATGTAATACATTTTTTTTTTTTAAGAATCACACGTTTTCATAAGGACTGAATCAGTCTGATGAATCTTTCTGATGTCTGGAGTCAACATCTGGCTCACTCACTGAACCACGAGTCAGGGACATTTAACTGCACATTATGTTCTGGGAGCTTTAAGTCAATAAAACTAATATCAGCATCATCATTGATTCTTCTCAAGTGTGTCATTTATGTGTCAACAGAGTCACAGAACGGCACAAATAATCACTGTTTTCAAACAGATTTCCCTACTGTTGTCTGCCTTTGACCATGAAAGACAAGCTATGGACTGATAAAATAATATCAAAATTAAACTTTAACACCACATAGAAAGAAAAGTAAAACAAATGGAAAGTGGAAAAATGTCATTCAAATTGAACTGTACTCAATCTATAATAGATCAGTGAACGGATTCACTTCAAGCTTTCAGTAAACACACACACACACACACACACACTGAACTAAAAAAGCACATCATAGTCTGCAGTATATATGGTTTAAATACGGCCTGCATAATACAGCCATCCTAAAGACAATAAAAAATACTGTACACAAATAGTTTCTTTTATTTATCAAACTATGTTCTAAACATATAGTGTTGTCACACTTCTGGATGCTTCTAAAGTTAAACACAAACACACACACATTTTCCTTACAAATATGATCATTTAGAAAGTGACCTTGTGCATTTCAGCGTGTGTGTGTGTGTGTGTGTGTGTGTGTGTTCTATTTGTGGCTTGAGTTCAAGTATCAGTGTCACAAAAACATCTGAAACATTTACAATGGCTTAATACACACACACACACACACACACACAAGCTTTTGCCCAGCGGCAGCTAATTTTGCGTATCCACAGCGGGCGACCTGTAGGACATGTTGAACTGAATTATTCGGTGCGCTGTATTTGCTTCAAGTGTTTTCAAAAATAAGCAGGACAAGAAACCTCATCAGACGACACCAAACGCCTAACAGTGAAAACAGTGAACTGAACGAAAACAGATCCATGGTAAAAGACTGTGAAAGCAGAGAGAGAGAAAGAACTGGGTTGAGTTGTGGTCCCTGATGGAGATCTGTATGAGTTCCTACAAATAAACGCAACAAGTATATGTATACAAAACTGTGTTTTTTTTTTTTGCGTGCTTTTTAATAAATTAATATTTGTATTCACCAAGGATGCATTAAACTTATCACAAGTAACATAAACCAAAACATTATAATGTTTCAAACATTGTTCTTTGAACTTTCTATTTATAAAAGTATCATGAAAATCATGTTTTCCACATTAATAAGATATGTTTATTGTGCAGCAAATCAGCATATCAGAATGATTTCTGAAGCATCATGTGACGCTGAAGACTGGAGAAAAACTAACTTTAGCTGGAATATAACATTATTCAAGAACCGCTATAAAGCCAAAACAATCTGTAACCTTAAATTATATGTTTATCTCTGTAAAGCAGCTTCAACAATCTACATTGTTAAAAGCGCTATATAAATGAAGAAAGAGAGAAATTATTGTATGCTGAAAAGTCAACTGCATCACAGGAATAAATTACATTTTACAATTGATTTATATAGAAAACAACCATTTAAAATTGTAATAATATTTCACAATATTACTGTATTTGTATTATATAAATGCGGCATTGGTGAGCAGAAGAGACTTCTAACCAGCCCTTAACTTTTGAACAGTAGTTTAAGTCAGTAAAAGTGCTTCATCAGTGTCAGTGAGATTTTCAAAATTGAACTTCATAAAAAAAAAAAAAAATACATTTTTAAAAAAAGGCTGAAACGATCTACAAAAAAAAGTGTTGCTGAGGTCTGTTGAAGGTTCCAGCTGAATTTGCATAAACCATGAATGACAGTCCGAGATCATGTGATCACTGGCACACCGCCCAGCAGCCAATCAGATGCCAGGGTCTTTTCCACCCTGATTTCCGCTGGCAACAGTGATGTGCAGAATGAGGGAAATATTGAGTAGCCATGAAAACACACACACACACAAAATTACAGACTGTCAAAGGAAAGTCTTGCAGAGTTTCACAGCATGTGACGATGCCAAGAACATTATAGATCTCAAGCACATCCCTCGTCCATTTGCTCATTCATTCTCGCATTGATCCGGTTGTGATGCGGTCTGGGTCGTGAGCTCACGTCCACTGCAGAAAAGAGTCCTGCGGTTCTGTGGACTCGAGCCCAGAGAGTGAAAGCCTGACAGGAACTCAAATGAAAGTTTCTCGCCCTGCATCTACATCTCCAAAAAACTCAAAACTGCTTGTTTCTCTCACATTTCTCCCAGTCATAGGTCAAGGCAGGTCACCATATCGCTTAATGTGGATGTGATGAGAAATACTCGAGTTCATACTCAAATTTCTGATTTGTCGAGCAAATGTAAGCACAATTTGAGATGCTGTTTAGGTCTCACCTGAAACTCTAGAGGAGAAACATCAGGAGACTCAAGTAAATGGGAGAATCGATTGAGATCACAGGATTTCCTTTTGTTTCATTAGACTGGACGGACGCTTAGAGATGAACAAGGGAAACTCCCGGGGTAGTCTGGGATATAATGCCTCAGGGGATTGTGGGAAATGCTTTCTTATTACTCACCACAAAGTGTGTGTGTGTGTGTGTGTGTGTGTGTGTGTGTGTGTGTGTGTGTGTGTGTGTGTGTGTATGGCACTCTGCTGTTGTGTTGCTCTAGTGCTGGTGTCAGTGTGTCAGTCCAGATTGTCGAGAAATAGACTTTCTGAGCAGTAAGACTAGAAATTAGACAGTATGAAAATGTTATATTATGATTACAGTGACCAAAACAAAACAGTATTGTTAAAATGTGCTGGAAATTTTCAAAAAGTACTGATACACACAAACCATTTTACCAAGTTTTATGTCGGAAACCAAAAGAACAAGAAATACAATTAGCGACACTGTTTTTTTCATAAACATTAAAATAATAACATTGACAACAACATTGGACATTTAAGATGATTTTCTATGGGAATCGACGTCACGGAATCTGTCATTAAAGTTATAAAAGTTACAGTATTAAGTCATAATATTCCTTTAATGTGTTTATTAGCATTCTGCAGTTGTACTTTATGCTATACTCTTAAAATCATTCTGCATTTAAAAACATAAGACAAATAAAGGTTAGCCTAAAATAATATTTATTGTCATAACATAATTTTCATGCTACCCTTTGTGAAAAAGTGCACTAAACTGTACTGCATGTGCATTTGTGAAGTATATAACAATATAACATTAATGAAATAGAATAAAGAGAGCACACTTTCATGACTGAATATTTCGACATGCTTTAAAGAAGTACACTTATTTTGATGTGTAAACATCAAACATTTGAACATAATTTTAACTTATTTGATATAATGTTTGAAGTTAATATATTTTAAATGTACTAAATTGCAAAGTGATAATTGCAAATATATTTAAATACATGACATCAAGTTTTAACAGTATATTTTAGTTGACCATAACTGCTTGTCAGCAGAATGCTTTCACCATATTTAAGTAGAAATAGAAGGAATTATGAAATCAAATTTAAACAGTTAATTTAGTCCTACTTAAGTGGGTACTTACTTAACAAAAAAAAACACTATATACAATCACACTAAATTGAACTATTTTATTTTAGATTACAATCAACATGCAATTAAGGATCTGAAATCATTACATTCAGTTCACACGCAAGAATATTAGTTTAAAGTATATTATTTCTGTTTTAAGCACTCTTTTTAAAAGGATGGATTTTAGCTCATACTGAGAGAGACGGCACTGAACATTTACCAGTAGAAGCGTCAAAAAATCCCCTTATTCATATACATTTTAAGCTAAATTCACGATGATATAAAGTCTGTCATCTCTCTCGATCCGATCACTAAACTGCCCTATAAACACTGCGAGCAGGTGAATGAAGTGAAGTCAGTGTGTGTGTGTGTCGTGATGAATCGAGCTCTAAATGACGCTTTCTGGAATGTTGGAGATTTCTGGAATATTCCCGCAGGCTATTCCATCTGTTGGGAGAATGACTCCGCTGGGACGCGTTCCGGCTGCTGATTACAGCCCAGATATTTCACTCTCATCCCTGTCTGAATATGAACGTTCAGTGGCTCTGATTCCATGCAGTTACGATCACTCAACACACTGCTAATGAAAAACACAGACAAACTCATCCAGCTCTGAGCATGCTGAATCACCTGAGGTCAAAGACACTTACAGAACCACAAAACACCACGGGTATTAATCAGTTCCATACATGACAAACATGTGCACAAGAACTGGTTAACTAACATCAGCCCTCTCATGTCTGATGATTTTTACAGGTTTCTTGTCAACTGAATCTGATTTGCAAAAATTATTATTTAATTTTTTTATATATAATTTGCAGTAGTTAATCGGATTGTAGTCCATTAACTCAAAGAATAAAGTTCACAAATATAAATAATCACTGAATCGTAAATAATCTTATACAATGGTTAGTTCCAATCCTTGATTCTGATTGGTCAATAGCTGTGTTTTATTCATGATAAAACACAGCTATGACCGCTTCACCAGACTATTCTATTTATCACTACACAACACCCTTAGCAACCACTCTTAGCAACTTAAACACAAGATTGATCTCATCGATATTGTTCATTGAAGCTATAGAAGAGTATTGTGAGAGATCGAGTAAGTGAGTGTACCTCCATTTACAGTAGATATAGCATTTTCCTTCAGGTCAGTCCTATATATTCATAATAAAAAAAATCTGTTTGAATGTCCGCTGCGATATCTTGTCCTTTTAACAGTTAAGGGGTTTTCCCGTGCCCATAGTCATCTGTCAGTTGAGTCTTCCTTCTCCGTGATCACAAGTTTGAGTCCTTTCAAAGTAAAAGTCTTCTCTACTGACTGACTCACTCATAAAGACAGTCTTTGCCGCCATCTATTGGTGAAATATTGTATGTGACTTCTGTTGCTGTTTATGGTCAGGGACTATTTTTTCCAGCGGAAGGAAGGAAGGAAGGCTTTTTTTTAAATTTTACTTCAAGATAGTTGCATAGATACATATTTTTCGGCTTTAATAGTTGTATTGTGTGGTGACCGTTTTATAAAAGCAATAAGGTACTCGAGGCAAGTGCTGTATCGTGAATAACATTCCGCTTCGCGTCGTGCCTAACAACGCCCTTCAGCCGTGACTTATTCATGATACAGCACACACAGCCTCTCGTACATTATTGCTTACGTAAATAATCACTTGCTGTCTATAAGCCAATAGATACAGTTACCGATATAAAAATCATACACCCTAAAAATGTCACATGAATGAACTAATGAATGTCACACTGCATACACACACACAATGCACGCTGTCTTTCTGTCTTCTCCGCTCGCCGGAGTTTGATGCTTTTGACGTTTCGTCTGGATTACAGTTCCTGTATCCTCATTCCCTCCATAATCCCACAATAATCCATCAAATAAACTGCTGCAGAGCTTACAAGAAAAAACGGTATGTGTGTGTGTGTGTGTTACAATCCCTCGAGAGACTCCAATCACTGTTGCTATTAAACCTTCATGTTACACATGATTATACATAAGTGTTATATTAAAACACATATGACCACAAAACATCATTCTGTGTGATTAAGCGGTTTTCCTCATGCGGACTTCTGGTATTACCATCCTTGATGGGACATTTTGTCCCCACACCATAGGGTTTACAAAGACCACACACGCACACAAACACCTTTCTTTGTGAGGACATAGATATACACAATGCAATCTCTGGCTCCTTACCCTGACCTTACCCACCACAACTGACTACCCTTACCCTAAGCCTACCGGACAAAATGTCCACACTTATATAGGCTATAATAGATTGTGTGTATTAATCAACAGACTAGTTCTGAATCTGATTGTGAACAAACTAGTATTTAACATGACCTTTGCAAACTAAGTCCAAATAAACTAAAGTGATAAAGTGACATTCATTTTTAATTCATTGTATATTGCCAGCAGAAACATTGCAAGTCATATAATATTCACAATCACAAAAGCATGTGAGATGTCATATGTTGCAATGGATGTGTATTACAAGGCATTATGAATGTTTATGAAGCATTAAGGGGATAGTTCACCCAAAAATGATATTTCTGTCATCATTTACTCATCTTCATATCGTTCCAAACGTTGCAAAATAAATCCCACTGAATTCAACTTCAGTTCAGTTGCTGCCTTATTTTATTTATTTGTTTTAATCGATTTGGCTGTACAAGTCATTTCAAATATTTGTATCTAATCTTCATAATCATTTATAACTTAGAAAAGTGGAAATTGGTTAAAATATTTTTAGGACTACAAATAATTTCATATTGATGAATGACACTATTGTCTTTTTAGAGCTGCATTGCATCAGAAGTTGTCTCATATTTGATTGCATTCAATGTTTAAAGCTTGAATCAATAATTATGTAATTTACTGAGAATGTTACAGTGAACCTGTATGACTTTTTCACAAAAGAAATGTTGAACAATGTTGGGAATTAAAGAACATTGGACCCCATTAGCTTTCACTGTATGAAGAAAAAAAAGGGGGGGAAACGTTTCGCAGGATAACTTCTTTTGTGTTGCATGGAATAAATAAAGTCATACACGTTTGGAATGACATAAGTGCGAGTAAATAGACTTAGACTTCCTTTATTAATGGTGATAAATGATGACAAATGATCATTGTTTTGGGTGAACTATCCCTTTAAGATGACCTACACATACAGGTCTGCAGTAAAGATTTCGTGAGAGATCAATTGACTGTCCACACTCAGTAAAACTACACATTTCTTTATGAGCGCCATAAAACTCCCCCTTTACTAACTGCTGTCTTTTTTCTGTGTTTTTTCTGCCCGTCTCTCTCTGCACAACTATAATCTTCTTACAGCAGCTCAGCATCCATCGCTCATGATAAAGAGAGACAGAAACATGCAAATGCTCAAACTGTGTGTGTGATGCGCATTGAATATTGCATGGATATCTGGTCATATCTGATGCATGCATTTGTGTGCGGTTTCTGCACATGTGCAGCGTTCATGCATGCATCTGTGTGCAAGTGCTCATGCGTGCGAGTCGGCATGGTGTTGGTATGTAAGGTGTTCATGCGTTTGCTAATGGAACTCATTCCTCATTTCACAGTGAGACGTGATTCCCATGAGAAACATAAATCACAGTCAAGCGCTCTGACTTCAGCTGTGTGTGCTCTGCAGTATTTCCTCTGATATCAGAGGCCGCTCTTGTGGACTTTGACAGCTCTGAGGTTCTGCTTCCTCTGGACACTTTCACTAGTTTACAGCTCACCAAATCTAAACCAGCGTCTCAGTCTCTCCCCGTTCATGAACAGTGATACAGTATTCAGCACTGTACGACCTAAGCTGTTCACTGGGATAGTCTCCCGTCTCATTCCCATGTATTTTTCATGCATCTCAGTTAAATAACTACTCATGTATAATGCATCCACATATAACTCAAGTCATTTAAGTCCAGCAGTATAACCCTAACCCTTATAAATACACTGATATATCTGTCATTTATATATATATATATATACTGTCATTACTGGATGTTTCTTCAACTACACACTATTGAAGCTAAAACATATTTCCACCAAGTTAAGACTGGGAATTATTTTGAGTGTGTCGTCATATTTTTTATTAAAAATACAGTGTCTATTTACATCAAGCACAAAATAGCCCACCTTGTTGGCAGAGGCTATTTACACTAACTCCGCCCACTGACATCCGGTTGGGCCAGACAAAATTACGCACGGCGCTGTATTGTTAACAGTGGCAATGTTGTACGTGGCAGAAAGTTGACGCAAATCGACCCGAGTTCAAATCCGCCGTTTTCCGAACTTGCTCAACTCCCTTCTCCCATCACATATCAGATTGTAAAGGCATTTATTTTCAATAAAAATAAAGAAATATTTGAGACGTGTGTTTAATACTAAAAGTGTTTATCGGTTAGGAGTAGGGAGAGCTTTATTGTCAAAATTAGGCGGCATCCATTTAATAATTTTAATAAATATAACCATTTACACTACGTTATTATTGCATACCGTTTAACACCAAAATGCAAATATAGTGCATCTGAAAAATAGCTGAGGACACACTACGCAGAAAATGCATAATCAAATTGTTCCCAAAATTGAGACATGCTTTATATATTAGGGCTTCAAAAGAACTTGCAAGAAGATAGGCTATAGATAAAGCATATAATGCAGCTTTCCCCATTTACAGGTATATTCTCCATCTGTAAATGTTAGAAGGTCATGCAAATATGAATGCAATAAGACTAAAATATAGGCTACATTTTGTTAAAATATTTGTTGTTGGGCATAAAATTTGCCATTTATGTAGAATTAAAAATTTTTACAAGTGTATTTTTAGAAAGATATGAAGAACATTACATTAGTCTTGACAAAATTGTTGCTTTGCTACTTTTAAAAAGCTTTTTGTCAAGACTTTCCTAAAATATAAATTTCATCATAAAATATGAATCATGTTTAAAACTATTTATAGATTCTTGTCTGATTTATGTCAGATTTTTGTGATTTTGTGATGTCATTTGATGTGACATGAATGACATTGGCTTGGAAATATTGTGAAATATTATTAAAATTTCAAATGACTTTTTTCTATGGGAATATATTTTAAAATATAATTTATTCCTGTGATGTCAAAGCTGAAAATTCACCACCATCACTCCAGTCTTCAGCATCACATGAATAATGATAATTTTAATACTGATTTGCTGCTCTAGAAACATTTCTTATTACTATCACTGCTGAAAATGTTTTTGCTACCTCATTTTTGAGGATTCTTTGATGAATATGTTTTTAAAAAAAACAGCATTTATTTGAAATAGAAATCTTTTGGAATATTATAAATGCTTTTACTGCTTTGATCAATTTAATGTTGTCCTTGGCTTGCTGAATATAATTATTATATGCTTTAAAAAAATGTTGTTTCTTTAATAATAGCCATTGGAATGTAACACTGACGATGATAACAGCTGCTCTCATCTTCACCCAACCAACCATTCAACACCAGTAAGAGAGATGACTGATCAATAGAGGAAGACTATCTGCCCATCCTAACCTGACCAGGAAGAATAAGGGAGGAATATTTAGCAGTAAATGAAAAACCAAGATAAACCAAAATAGAGAGCAAGAGTCACAAGTGAAGAGCTGCTTATTTTCTTCATAGAGAAATGGATTTTTTACAATAACATTTAAACCTCCCCAGATACTGTTCACTGATCATATACAGCTTAAGAACTACACTACCTATAATCCTCAAGAAAGACCCACCAATCAGAGAAGTCTTTGCAACCATGGAAATTGAAACTGCAGCAAATGAGCTCAGGACCCCCCACCCACTTCATAACACGTCATCATGAATGACATAATTGAGTCGAACAGTCACAAAAACACGTAGTGTCAATGACTAGAAGTCAACAGTTTCATACTGCACTAAATAAGGCTGTGCCACATTTCTTTTTGGTCTTTTTTTCTGCCTGGATGTCTAAGCCGAAGCGATATGAGATGTTAAATGTTTATTGTCAAAGTCGCAATCACAATTTTTTACAGAAAAATCCCAATTAGTTTTTTCCTCAAATCACTGAGCATTAAAATAATGGTTTTGCACTCCAAAAAATTAAAAATGTCAGTTTAAAAAAATAAAATGAGGCCTATATATAATAGCCTATCCTATGCAAGTTATTTATTTTTAAATATTATGCAGCCCTGACCCCATTTTTGTATTTTTTTTGTTTTGTTTATTACATCATTCACTATGCTCAATGGGACTGTATAGTTAATATATATATATATATATTTTTTTTTTTTTTTTTTTTTTTTTTTTCAGATTTTTTTTTTAAATGTTGTGACTTTTTTGCTGAAATGTTGTGTGATATCTATGGAGAGACTGCTGTAAAAGTGACGTTCACAGTTGTTGTGCTCTTTGTAGTGAGAGTGGTTTGTTCTTCATTGTCCTCCGCTATCTCCTACGTCACACTGTGTCTCTTTCATCGGCTCTCTTCCCAATAAACAGGATTTATAGGAGCCATAATAAGCGTCCATACACCCTTCTCTCCTGATGCCTTTATCTGGAGTTTCACTGAGAATGAGCAATTATAAACTGGCCGACTTGATGTCATTAGTAATCATGGTATTCGTATGTGGAATAAACGCTTCGTTTTTTATACCGACAGACACTGAAAAGAAGTGCAAAACGGTGAGAGCTGGAATTGCAAAAGCCTTTGTGAGGGAACCGTTGCGATAATTCACACAAAGAAACTTGCATTTTTCTTCTACACAAGGAATAGAAGAAAACAGCTGTTTGTATGACTGAAAGTCTGAAATGTGTAAAACTGTTCCTGTGCTTCTCTCATTCACTGAATTGTGTTTGTCACTGTGCAGTTCTTAGAAATCCCACAGAACAAAAACCTTGCATTAAACTTACGTGAATGAGTTAACTGAGATAAATAATTCTGATTGTCAAACAATTTGATTCTCTCTCAATGAACACAATTTATGAATACAATTTGAAAACAATAAAATTAACTCATGAGTCTTCAGTTTGCCTCTAATATTGTTCATAGTCAAACAAATTATTATAAACATAGTGTTTTAATTGTTTTGTATTTAAATGAATCCCATTTTTGTTAGATTTGCTTGATAAACTTCTCCAAAATAACAAAATAACCATGAAGTGTAGCTAGTTTTAAACACATCTGTATCCCCGGCCCCTCTGCTTTACGAAGTCAACATCTGCTCTCAAATTAACTAACCCGTGCTGAGTGATGGATTCATTTCAAATTAACCGCAGCCCTGTGTCTTGCAACATTGTCCTCCATTCTGCATTGTATTTCATGTTTACTGCATTTTCCACAAAACTGTATTTATTTCCCACATTTTGGTAACAAGGTCACAAAAAATGCAAACCTTCGAAGAAAATAAAAAGTCTCATATGTTGTGTGCTGAAGGTTAAATGCCTCCCGTCACTGAGATTTTGACGACGGAAAAAAAAACAGCATTTCTTGCTCTGTTATGATTATGATTATTATTAAACGTCACTGTACACCCCATAGAAAGTGCTGAATTCTAATTCTATCACCTTGGATCTTTCTCAGGGTCGTGCGGATCTGAAGTCGGATGTGAGCGGTCGGGTTTTGGCTGTGATCGTTTGGCAGATTACAGGCCCGATCATTCCCAGAAGTTCTGGCACTCTGTTCATTTTCTCAAACAAGTCGGCGCCCCATAATTGTAGACTTGTTTTGTTTTTTTATAGTTTTCGTTCTCTCAGTCTCTCTCATGTGGATTTGTTTTTTTTTTCAGAAACCTTGACATTCCAGAAGATCTAGTCATGGACTTCTGAAAACATTCCTCTTTCCCCCCACTTCATTCTTTCATTGCCTTTCTGTTTTTCCATCATGTTTGGAATGTCATCGAGGGACTCGCAGCAATCAGGAACCTGAGGAAAATTTCCTTCTCAGCCAAATTCAGTCTTCCCGCAGAGGTCACGGAGAGTCTGTGGGAAAAATAACCTGGACGAGAGACTTGACGGACTGGGGGGGAAAAAACGAGCACGATCTGCCATATCTGTGTTCTGGAAGAAATTAGTCTTCAACTCGAGATGTTCCTTATAATTTCCGATGGCAAACGTTTCCTCGTTTCAATGCCACAAGCGACACACACACACCAGCCGTCTAACCACATGTGTGTGTGTGTGTGTGTGTGTGATGGGGGCTCGACTGTATCGCATTTCAGCCAAATATGCAGTGCTCGGGCGTCATATCTGCTCCGGAGCTTCACCCCAGCGCACACAAGCGCAAACTCTGCCCCAACCAGCAAATTATTGTGTCTTCAGTCGCAAACGTTTTTTTGCCTGGTAGCTGCAGCGGGATTGGAAATCGAAGGCGTTTCCACAGCGTTAATTGTGGGATGTCGGACTGCAGTGGCAAGCACTGATTGTTTGGGCATGTGTGTATGAAACACACACACACGAGATATCTAGAGCCAATGGACTGTAAGTGCTGATCGACTGCAGAACACACACACACACACACACAGGGCACTTTGGGCTCATTTTCATCACCTCACTGACTCGCCCCTTTATCGGCCCCTTTTAACCCTTTTACAGACGGGCGGCACTCGCTCCTGATGACATTAACGCTCAATTCATTTCCTCAGTTCAGGGGCCCCTAGCGGCCACACACGAGCGCAGTGAGAAAACACACAGAGACAGACAGTTAGGCGCTTATTATAACCATGTCAAACGTTATCTCAGAGTTCAGATGTTTTATCTACTTCCTTTGTCGATTTTTGGTAGAAAGTTCATGTAAAGTTTGGACGTTTTGAGGCAAAACCAAAATAGAAAAAGAAAGAAAGAGAATATATGGGGGGGAGATTAAATATGATTAAGACTGATAAAGCAGAGCTTAGACTGAATATAAAATAACATTCTAAAACTATTAAGGAAAAGCCTCACAACCATCAGCGACAACATGATGATGAAGAAAAACCTCAATCTGACAAATAACCAAAGTCGCTTCGGTCTGTATTCTGGTCAAAGTGCTCAAACCTTTGTGATTTGTGTAATCTGACATGAGAAACATGATGAGCATTTAATCCAGCAGCAACAGGAGGCTTTACAAAATGTGTGGTAGCCTGTGTGTGTGTGTGTGTGTGTGTGTGTGTGTGTGTGTGTGTGTGTGTGTGTGTGTGTGTGTGTGTGTGTGTGTGTGTGTGTGTGTGTGTGTGTGTGTGTGGCAAAAAAATCATACTCACAGGCATGCTTAATATAATGCCATATGTGCTGTCCAATAGTATTTAAAAACAGAGAAAATCATCTCATTCACTACTTATATGTGAAATCAACCTCTTAAATGCCTCATATATACTCTCACACTGTCATTAACACTTTATGTACTGTTATAACGTTATACTGTTACACATATGTAGTCACACACACACTTCTGTTGTGATTTGTAATGTTGCAAAAAGCCCAAAATCAGTTGAGAACGCGTTAAATGTCTTACCTGCTCACCATCATCTTCCTCATCATGGTGTTGTGGGAGTTCAGTTGAAAAGAGTTTATTCACATCCAGTGATAATCCAAACGCCGCTGCGCATTTGAACGGAGCGCGAGCGTTTCTCTTTTCGGTCTTTTCTGTCAGTTCTTCCGCGCGCCACGGAGTTTATCACACATACAAGTATATGGTTCTCCTATACGAGTTCCTCACAGCGCTTGTGACGCGCGTCGGCTGTGATCGGAGCAGTGCGAGCGGATCATCGCGGAGCGCGCGGGGAGAAGGGGAGAGCGCGTGCCGTCCGAAAGGGCGCGTGCGGCGAGACTGCGCGCTCGAGCCCGAGCAGCACTGGAGAGGGACGGAGCAGGGAGTGACGTCACCCGCCCGCACCGAGTCCGGGCGCACGAGCGAAGCTTTAAAGTCACCATGAAATAATATTGAAGACAATACTTGATTTAAAAAATAATAATAATAATGTATGGGATACTGCAGTGTTTATTATAAATAATGTATCCGTGTAGGGTGCATAATTATTTCACAAATAAATAAATAAAATAAAATAAATAATATAGTTTATGGCTGTAATATTTGTTCAACGAAATGCACTTTTTTAGTCCATCAAGCAATTTTTTTTTTTTAACAATTAGCCAAAGTTCAAGTATGTGCAGTTATTGTAGCTATAATGTATTTTGCCAAAACGAATCGTTACAGAAAATTCTGGAACAGTCTGCTATTGCTACGGCTACCTCCTCTGTTCACGTGTTTATTTGGTTATGGATAATAATTAAAAAAAAGGTTGTGTTACTAAGCATATGTTAATTAGACTGTATGGCATAATTTTAAGACACCCAAACTTTTATTTTTTATTTTTTTTACTTCGTCTGCATTATCTGATTGACTGATTTATTGAAATATTTTTTTAAGAAAAACTGCTTTAATTTAAATAAAGGACTTTATTAAATAAATACTGCTTATTTATTCATTCATTCATTCATTCCTTCATTCATTTAACAAAGTTAAGTAAAGACATTTATAAAAGAAACACTGCTAATCAATTTAGTTAGTTAATATGTTAAAGAAGGTTAAATAAAGGATTGCAAATGGTCTTTCCTCACCCCATGCAACAACAACAAAAACTATCACCTTCATCTGCAATCCTTCTTAAAGATGTATTTATGTGATATGTAAATCCATTAAAAGAGAGAGAGAGATAATGATAGTTCTATGTTGTGTCAATACGCTCAATACAGATCGTAATTGAAAGCATTGGAGCCTTCTACTGTTGCTATGGATACTGTACCTCCTCAGGTGGACACAATAGGGACCATTTATTGGGGTCAGACCCTCTCAAACACCCATAAACTCAAATTGAGTTACAAGGATAAGACACCTGCTGTTTATAAAACTGTAAAAATCAGTCATATGGGCAAAATACCAAAATCATTAATTATATTTCAGATCATGTTTACTGTGATTGTAAAAAAAAAAAAAACAGATTGTCATTAACTAATGAAGCTCTAAATGAACTGACTCACAAAGCTCCACACAATAATCATCATTATAATGAATTTGTAACAGTTGGCCAGCTGTAACAGGACAAGGGTGATTCCAAACACATTATTAGCTTGGGGCTTAAAGTGCAAAGAGTTGAAAACTGAAAAGAGTGAAAGTTAAAATTCCAAAGCTTCAAATATGAATGAATGCCAGATGCAGTGTTAGAATACCAGTACCACTGGTGGCCTGTTGGGCGCAGCAGAGTTAATTTGTGGCTTTATTGAACAAGACTTTTATATGTTCTGATAGCTGACAAGTGGTAGTCCTGACCCAGTTAATACGAAGATTCTAATCTAAGAAAAATACTGCTATCAAATCACACATTCAAGAGCTCGACAGGCAGCGGGTGTGTGTGTGTGTGTTAGAGAGAGTGTTTCCAATGCTTCATTAAACAGATTGAAGGATTTCTCATTCCAACAGCTGAAGCTCTGCCCCGCAGGCACCAGCACACAGCGAAGGTGTTCTGCAAAAACTCGCCCGCCTGGCAGCGTCCAAAAACAATCTGTGCAGCCCACCGCTTCGGGACACGAGAACTCGCAGTGAAAACAACAGACTGTCTGTGGGTGCAGCTCGGTGGGAAGATGTGCTTTCAGCCTCACCTGTCCTACTGCCAGATCACGGACGCATCTCATTCATATCAGCTGCATCAGGTTACTGACATTAACAACTACCGACAATATGATATGCGTCGCTTATTAAACCACTAAGGTAGAAAATGTTGGTTTAATTACTGCTTCAAAATTTGGTGGCAAAGTCACAACATGCAGAAATACATCCATTGCACTTTTTCCACTTGTAAAAATATAATGAAATGGTACCCCAAAAGAACACTACAAACTTTATTGTGTATTATCAGTATCTTACTCAAGATGCAAACTTGTGTATAATAAGAATAGGAGTATTTTCTGAATTATTGTTATGGAAGAATTCAGGATCCAAATGAATAGTATCAGAGTATCTCCAAATATTTTTGTTTGGACACGTGTTTTCATGGAAACCTTGTTTTGAGAAAAAATCTCAAGAGACGTGCATTTTTATTGGGAGTCCAAGAGCAAATCCTATCATTTCATAAGTGCTATTTGGACTAGTTTTCCCTGGGGTGGTCAGGGAAATGCAAGAATCCAAAATGAATACTCACCATAGCCTGTAAACTGTAGGTAGCGGGACACTTGGCAGGCTTTTTTATTGTCTTTTTCCCCCCATCACATATTCCTTATAGCACATCATTAATGTAAACGCTCAAAAAAAAAATCTAATGATGATGAAAATCTAAGTCCAAATTTTTTTTAAGCCCATTTTGTAAAAAAAAAAAAATGTTTAGTTAAAGGCACACCACGGACTTTGTGACCTAAAGAGTTGAAGCATGTGAGTTATTTTAAATGATTCCTCAAGCCAATATACAGCGCTTGACACTATCAATGCTCCGAGCGGGGCTGCCCTCTTGAAATACCGCCTATGTAAGTTTGGAGAAGACACACTGTCTTTGGCCAGGTCATGTGACCTGGAGAATGAATCACTTTACGACCGTCACGTGACCACAAGCTCTGTAATACTCAAGGAGCTAACGCTTTTGCTACTATTTTTCCACCTGCTCGACTCCTGGCCATGGCTGAGGCAAGGAAAAAGTTTAAAACTGCTTCCGAGGAGGCAAAAAAGAGAAAAAGCGAGAGGGATCGTGCTCAACGAAAAACAAGAGTTGATCTTGGAAAGGAGTTTGCTCGTTGGCGCAGGTTGAGAGAAGAAGCTGGATGTATTACCGATTCTCTTCTCTCAACTTTATTATTAGACTGGTAAGTTAACTCTTTGCTCCTAGTATACAGTCATATGTCTTAGTCATTATTTTCGCTTTTTAGTAGAAGCTAAATATGGGCAGATGAAGCTAACAGGCTACAAACCAAAGCTAAATGGAACCCCATGACTTTTGCGACAGTGCTGTGGCGCTTGTGGCCTCTAGGAGCGCTAGACGTGAAAGTTACAGGTCTAGCGCCCCTAGTGGCCAAAAGTTCCGTGGTGTGCCTTTAAGTATATTTGCTTTACATGTAACTTCTATAACACTTTTACACTTTTATTATCACTTCTTTAAAAAGAGACCAACCTTAGGTTTTTAGTCCAACAGATTCATGAATTACAGCTTTTTACGTTCAGATCTACAGTATGATCAAAAAGCAGGTGACGGTATACACACATAAGACTTATTTCAAAGTGACTTCTGTAGTCCCCTTATCCACTTATAACTATACAGAGATCCTGATCCCAACTCAAACACCAATTGAAATGGCATTTGCTTAAAAAATTCCATCTGAAAACAGCAACTCTCGGACACACAGAGAGCAACACAAACCTCACGAATCACTTTGTGACTGAAGGAGATCAAGCTGGATTTGGTCTTTAGGCGTCTGCCGGCGGACCCTCCATCTGAGAGCGACTGCGCACGAGTGGGGTTTCTCTGCCGTCCTCTCCTCTGACTGTAATCGAATGTGGGACGTGACTGGATTTACAGTGGGAATCTGGGACTAACCGCATGTCTGGCTTGGTGAAGCGCTCGACTAATACAGCAGGGCCTTTCTGATGAATGAGAGCTGGCTGGAATCTATCAGCCAGTGATATTATCTATCAGGAACGGACTCTGTCATTCAGTGGCTCTCTGAGGTCAATAAAGGAGCCGTCTGTTAGGGTGATGGATGGAGGTGAGGCATCAATACGAAAACTTGGCTTTGAGTCCAAGGAGAGAAGCTCCGGTGTGGCACAGTTTGTTTTTATTTACTGCGATGTTTACCGAAGGTTGAGGTTGTGCTGTAAAACTGCCGGCTGCTCAATCAACAGCTGACCCGGAGAATTTGAATCTGTGGGAATTAATTTTATCCTGAAAGAAATAGATGGATGGTTGCACAAATACCTGCAAATTCGCCAGTACGACGGTGTGGACGAAACAGTCGGTATGGTGCTGGGTCAGCGTGGGCGTACAGCCGTAATTCTGACTCTGCCCATTGGATCCCAAGAGCTCCAAGGTTGATGTGTGGCCATGAAGTATCGGCTCGGAGACTAATAGCTCCAGTAATGAAGCGTCGTTTGACTGCGTGATTCATTCAAACACCCAAATCTTTATTGCCGTGTTTGTAAAGGCAGGCCGTATATCAGCGCGGTCCTCGGGTACGGTTGGTCAGCGTGACCTTGTTCTGTTGTGCTGTTCACAACTGGTGCTGGTGTGAACTTAGGCACAAGAGAACCCACAAAATCATAGATGTTTTTTTTTTTTTTACAAAATAATGTATAACGTTCTCAGAACTTTGGATAACGTTCTGGCCAAGTTCTCTAAAAGTTAAGAACAAAAAAAAATCCATTAACATTATTCTTAATGTTCTCAAAACGTTAGCACAGGAACATTATTTACACATTGTGCATGAATTGTTTTTCCTGAAACTTTTTAGTTGGACAGTATTTCATCTAGTTTTTCTGAAACATTCATATAATGTTTGCAACATTATAAAATGTTATGTTCCCTTAACTTTTGAAACCATGAAAAATTAAGAAATAAACATAATAAACATGCTAATAAACATTAGCAAAACAATGTTATTTTTGTTAGTGGGGATATATCACAAGAGCAGGTATGCCGTTTTCAAATTGCAAATGTGATACTGATTTAATAGTTCAATAAAAAAGAAGTTACTATTGTGAGTAACATTTTAGACACAATTTTGTCAATGGTGTCCAAGTGACACAGTGCTGTTTCGTTCCTGTTTTTTCTTGGACAATGATTCAATGATCTATTCATAATTTTTTTTTCATATTTCAATATTCAAAATATTATTTTAAAACATTAATCAATTGCATTATTTATGCAATTGTAACTTCAGTGTAAATACATCTAAACGCTGATTTTGTCCTGCGTCTGCATTGCAAAAATGAATTTTGGTGACACTGATTTAATTTGATTAATGTGACTATTAGTGTCCTAATTGAATATATTGAATAACTGGAAGAAATTGACAAAGGTGATGCATACATCTATTAAGGTGAGAGAGAGAAAAAAAGTCCTAATAAAGGTAAACATAATTTGAAAGTGGCAAATATCTGTCACTGCTATTAACTGACCACCACACAGAATATAAAGAATATGAAAAGCTTTAGGAGTCAGCTGTCTACGGCAGGCCGAAACCAGTCAAGATACCAGCAACAAAACAAAAACAAAAAAATCACAGATTTCCCCAGAAATTATAGAGATTTAATGCTTTTGTCAATATCGCACACCCCTACTTTAAGCCACGATTCAACGGCTGATTGTGGATCAGTTAAAACAGGTATTATGACCCAGACACACTGGCACCAAGACGAGTCTCTGATTACTCACCATCAGCGCAGAGGAACGCATCGCATTACGGTGTTTCTTCGAAAAAGGGAACTAATTATTGGTGTTTGCTAAGACAAGAATCACTACTATTATTGCTTTTAGCTGAATTCATGTCTCGTTGAGGAGAGGCGTGCTGTACTTAAAGTGATGTGCACCATTTTCACCTGCTGGATGATAAAACTCCCACAGATTTATGTTGTGGGAGGGACCCACGTTATATCTAGAGAGCTCAAGATCACAGAGATTCAAAGGTGCAGGACTCTTTTTACCCAGAATCCACATACAAAGCCCAAATAACTTACGAGAACATGTCTAAAATATAAAACAATAAAGAGTGCAACAGTCGGTTCTGGAAGTAAAAACTCCATTCATGTTTTCCATAGGGAAATTGACTTGTAATGCTAACTTTTAAAACATTAAAGACCTGCTTTGAGCTATGAGGTTGTTAATCGATGCCAGAGGCATTCAAGAGGTCTGGTCTCTTTGTTTCCTTCCGAGGGGAGGTCTGGTCAATACTTTTTTGGAACAGTTATACACTTCCATCGGGGAAGCTGTAGTACTTTGTAAAAGAAAAAAATCCTAAATGCACAACATAGTCATCAAAGATGAGGATATCGGGCTCCTAGAGCCAAAGCAGTGACGTCTAAGAATTTTTATCAATATTTACCAAAATAAGTAAATATTTTTCCCAACTGGATATGAATATAAAAAGGTTAGATCAGATGTTTTAGCAGGCTATTATAATTGATTTGGCTCTAGATACAAATATAATAATAATACACACTTTTTGGCACTTTAATCAGCAGAAATGGTAAAATGGTGATATTATTTCCCGTGGCCATTTGAATATCACTGGTATATGCTTTAGGTGGAACCATCTGGAGCACTATTTCAATTTATTTGTAAACACAAACAAACAAACAAATACATTTGTGATTAAAAACTACATTATCCATGCATGATTCTGTTTAGAAAATTATATATATATATATATATATATATATATATGTATATATATATATATATATATTCAATTGTGGGGTACTTTCGGCAACAAATTTGTTTTTAAATATGCTATGTAAACCCCTTAAGCGGCACCCCCCTCTTTTTAATAGACATGAAAATGCACATTCCGAACTTAAATGTTGTAATTCAAGAATGCTTATAAATGCTTATAGAATATAGATGTAAGATTGGTCTTGTTTTAAAGAGGACATTTGGCAGATTTTTGTAAAAGTGAATTTATAAATAAATTAAGAAAGTTAAACAGAAAGAAAGTTATAGAAGTTTGAGTCATCTTATTCATAGACATCTTATTCAGAAGTAGTATTGGAAGTTTGGCAGATTTTTTAATTAATTCAACCTCTAAGAAACACAAAAAGATCCCGTATGTGCATTATAGCTCGCTGCCACATCACAAATGGTGAATAATTTTTTTCTTTATATTTAAAACATTTGCAGACCTTTTTTTCTAAAACAATTGAATGGATGCTATCTTTTGAACTCTTGGCATGAAAACAAACTGAGGTTTCTACAATTCTTTCATGATTTTTCATGTTCATCACTATTTCAAAATAAAGGTCTGAACACGCCTTAGGAGAATGAAAATATTCTTGTTGCAAATTGATAAATTACATAATATGTAAACTAGAGATTGTAAGCTTTTAAATTATATATAGTTTGTCAAGATTAGTTTAGGTTTAGTATAGGTATTACTGTTTTAAATATGTAATGTCACTATAAGGTTGTTAATTTCACAGTCTTACTGTATCTTACTGTATTTTTGTCCGATTTTCATTATTTTTTGCATGAAATCAAAGTTAGAAATGTTGTGATTCACTTTGTAGCTGGTTGTCTTGGTTCATTGCTTATAACACTTAACACATTTTTTTTTTTAATATATAATTCCTATCAGTAAAATTAATAGGCTCCCAGAAACGCTTCTGAAAAAGAGGGCGGCACTAATGCACTCTATTCTCAATAAGGCACGTTTTTAAGGCTTAAAGGAATGACCCATCTAGCATCACTTGCAGCACCTTTAATACTGATTTTCCATTTCTTCAAGTGCACCGCTTCAAGGGTGTCATGAAACCTCACGGATGTGCTCATGAAGGGTCATTAATTTCTCTGGTTGTGCATGATTCATAAACGCCTTCGTCCACAGGCTGTAGTGTGCAAGCTTATAAAAGAAAATCTGACCTGAGATCAGAAAGCTGGCACGATCTAAACTTAATTTTCAAAATGTGACTTCATATGAAATTAGATATCAATATGATGGCAGACATCACTGTCAGATTAAGCCCCACCTGGATCCACATCTCAGGATGAGTGGCGTGTTGGTGCTGGTGACGGTTGGCTTGTTGCCTCAGTCGGGGAAAAGCCTTCGGCGACAAGCGTGAGATCCACCATTGGATTTTTCAAGAAACTGACACCTTAATAGACAGAAGTCTCACGCTTGATCCTGCATCGTGATATCAAATGTCCTTTCCCACGATGCAGCATGCCGTTTTACATGATACACTGGCATTCACGAGCCAAGACATGAAGTTTTATGTAATTAATAAAACATGAATTAATATATCTTTAACTATTTCCCCGTCAGCACTTTTAAAAAAATATATAGATGGAGTAGATCGAGTCAATCAACTTTTGCTAAGGTTGCAAAGTCCTATACCTCATCCTGGATCGACATTTCATTCGGTAACAGAAGAGAGTTTTGATTTATGCTGTTTAATATTGATGATGTCATTATTTTACATATGCATCTGCTTACATATGAGATCGCTTGTTTCCGCTTCTTTTTCTCCTGTGTTTTGATAAGGAGATTATGTAGGATACTCTTTCAGAAGATGTGTCATAGCGCCCCCATATAACAGTGAAAACACGGAAAGCCAGAAATTCCCATCAATGGCGGAGAAACGTTGTCCAAAAAATGTCATGGAAATGTCCATCAATGTTGTTTTCGTCAACGATGACGATAACGCAATTATTTCGTTGACGCACCTTTTTTTTATGATCATAACGTTACGATGACTAGCTAAAAATGGCTCTAAGGTGACTAAAACATGACGAGACGTTTTCGAGTTTTCGTTGACGAGATGAGATGGAACGAAAATGATTACAAGTCTGACGTTCACAATGCATGTCACTTTTGCCTATTTTGCGTGAAATCCGTCTGTTTTGAGCTAAAAAAAGTATGAGCAATGCCGCATTCTAATCGTTATTTTGGGTACGCCCACCACCCGGCTGCCGCGCACCAGATTCCACACAACAACAACCAGTGTTGCCAGACGTACGATATTTATCATATTTGTACGATAATTTTGACCTCTGTACGATGTATGATCAATAATGAAAAAAATCCCATTATGTACGATAATTTCAGAATTGCCCGCAAATTAGTTAAAATTTCCCCGAATCTAGATCGAGCGAGCAAGAGCAGGTGTAGCGCGCGCACAGCAGAGAAAGGGAGCGAGAGACCTTGAGTGTGTGGTAGTGTGCCTCACGAAGCGCATGTAAGGACCCAACCAATCGAATTGCAACCTGTCAAACCTAAGCCCATTTCCAATACTTTTTCACCTAAATTAATTTGTTAAAGACTACTTTTTTTTTTTTTTTTTGTAAAATTGACTAAAACCTTTTTGTGTTTTCTTCGACTAAAACTTGACTAAAACCTTTTTGCGTTTTCATCGACTAAAACTTGACTAAAACTATCAAGTTTATAAGTGACTAAAACTAAAAAGCATTTTCATCAAAAAGACTAAGACTAAGACTAAAACTAAAAGGGCTGCCAAAAACAACACTGGCGGGGAAAGAGTTAAAATGTATATGTGGGTGTTTCTTTATCTATGAGCATTTCTGGCTTTGTGGTAAATGTCTAACTGCGGACATACATGATACACACAACACTCCTATATTTCAAGTCAAGTTCTTTACTGACACGTTTTTTTTGTTGCCACTGTCGCCTTTTCCCCCCTTTGTTGCCATTGGCTTTTGGCTTGCTTAGTTGTGGACATTAAATTTAACATTTAATTTAATTTTCAACAATAATATTGATCTGCCTGTATTGACACCATTATATGAGAACTGAACTGAGCTGGATGATGACATCACAGTTTTCTCCAGAGTGGCTATACTGTATATATATATAGCCTATAAATGAACTAAATTAATAACTTTTTTACAACAAAAATGAAACATCACAGAACTTACTTAAGATGGACTGTGATGCTATTTTCTTCTGGAAACAAACTTTGTTGCATTATTTTCCTGTTATCTCTGTAAAGCTGCTTTGAAACAATCTGTATTGTAAAAAGCACTATATAAATAAATGTGACTTGACTTGACTGTTGTCTTCCTGGTAAACAAGTACTAATAATATGTTGACTTTTTGACTTCTACCATGAAAGCTGATGGCAATTATTTATTAACATAGTGAAATCATGATTAATCCTGAAAGAATACTTAACTTTTGTTTTCCTTTTTATGGAAAAGTCTCATTTGTCAGTTCTTATAATGTTCCAAGAACTCTCAAACCACTGAGAAGAATAAAATAAAGATCTGGGGCCTCATTTATAACCGTTGCGTACGCACAAAACCGGCCCTGAAAGAGGCGTATGCCACTTCCGACGCATAAGTTGTGATTTATAAAAACAAACTTGATGGGAAAATGTGCGCACCTGCACGCAAACTCTGACCCATGCGTACGAACGTTTTGGAGACGGAGCAGTTTGGCGACACCGATGGTGAGCTGGAGTTAAATGTATTTTTGGTCACTTTTAGATAGAAAATCGAAATAAAATTATACATATACAGAAAGATAATACAAATATAATTTCACTCACCAAGCCTATTACTTGAAGCAAATATCCACACCTTAAATATCCGCGCCACCGAGCGCGTTGGGCCGTTTAGTGAAACTGACGCATATCTAACGGCAGATGAAGTAAAACTGTAAATCTTCATTATGAGTCCTAATCATAAATAGGCTACAGTTTATATAAAACAATGATTTAAACTATGTTTTATTTCTGATATAAACATTTAGATTAAATATGCCATTCTCATTAACGGAGTTAAACACTTAAACTACATGACATTTAGGCCTATACTGAAAAGTAAAAAAAGTAAAAAAAAAAAAAAATAAATAAAAAGATATACATATATATATATATATATAATTTAATAAATAGCCTATAAATATTTGTTGTGGATGCAATGCTTTTGAACACTTTTCCTTTGGCATGCTGTGTTTCAATGTTTTAACTACAGAGATAATTGCTTATCATGATAATAGATTGTGCAAATATAATGCACAACAAGGTCTATCTGTTTCCATTAAAAATATAAATCAATTAAAAAGACTATTTGGCCAGTGGAAAAGATTGAGAAAAACTTTCTCTGAAATGTATTTTACACAATTTGATTAATTTATTCAAAAACAAGGCAAAGATAGGCTACTAAATGATTTTTATTAAGGTAATGTGACTGCACATCCGTATGTCATATTTTCCTAATGTCTTGTACCGTTAAACCTGTTATCACGTGGATGAATAATCATATGCAAATGATATGCAGATGAGGATATGCATAGTAAAACTAGGCGTTGTAAGCTCCATATATAGTTATTTCGGGGAGGAGACGCATGTGCGCACAATCTTCCGCTGAGTGGGATTTATAAAGTGAATTCTGCGCAGGTTCTGGCGTACGCACGGTTTTATAAGTCTCAATATTTTTTTGCGCACGCCATTTTTGGCTTTTGGGCGCACGTACACTTTTAGTAAGGATCCTACGCACAGTTTTATAAATGAGGCCCCTGACCTTGAAAGTGTTACCAACGGAGGAGGACACACAGAGGTAACTTCCAACACATAGCAGTTAATTTTTTGCAGAAAGAGCGGTGCACATGCGATATTAACTTAACATGTGTGACACAGTTCAGAGAATAGTAGAAACCGTATCTTGAATAATAATTGCCCTTTCCTTTAACAAGAGCTGGCTGGTGCAACTGAGAAAGATGAAGACAAAAGATGACTGGATAATCAACAGGTAGTATCACAGAGGAGTCAGGTAAATTTACGCAGGTAGTGGTCAACGAGATCAGACAATGAAATGTGAAAGAGTGAGTGCTAATATAGGGTGCTGTGATTAGCGTTGCGGGTTCAGATGATTAGAATTCGGGTGATTGGGAACGAGTGGGTGGAGCTGGAAGATCTGGTGCTGAGGTGACGGACTCCACGACAGAAAGGAAACTGTATTTTCCAATTGCTAACTCTTTTCTTTAAATAATTCATATAACAGCTTTGGGCCAATCATACTTTGTGTATAAAATAATTAGGTATTACATCATTTTCAACATTCTGAAGGTCTGATTTAGGGTCATTTATTACACCTATACACAGTAAGTAAGTAGCAAAGTTTACTTAAAGTTGAAATAAAAGTTTACAGGACAGATGTGATCAATGTGATCACCATTTAACGATTTAAAAGTCTATTTTCGTAGTTTAAATAAAAGTAAGTGCCCAATGTTGAAGAAACACCAAGTTATTTAGCATTTTGTCAGTACAGATGTACGATAAAAATGTTATAGAAACAGAGAGTCAACAATACTGCAAAATCTGATATAAATCAGCTTAAGCCATGTCTCATTTAAAGACTGTCACTGATGGATTCAGAAAACAATTGCTATTTTTTACGGACAATAAATGTTTGACGATAACAAATATGTTGACAATAAATCTCGACAGTGACTTGTATTCATGCAGCTTTACAATTAAGTCTTCTGAGAAGCAGTTTGGTCGAAATCATGAAGATTAATCAACTGAACCAAACGCAAATCATTCTGAAGATTTAATCTAATGAAAGAGAATATTAATAGACACGTGCGACAGCATAGCTAAGAAATAAACTGTCTCTGCCACACTAATGCTAATTAGCCATTTCCGGATTAAGCTAATGCTAATGACATTTACAAAATATTAGTGATGTGACTAACTGAAGAAAAAAGTTGTTCTTTGGTTGTAATTAGTTTTGCTTCCATTTTACATTGGACAAGTGGTAACCCAACACTAACAAAACTGCTTATCATACAAAAGTAACAAATGTCCAAAAATCAATAATTGCTAAATAATTATAGAATTGCTAAAACAATTTAAGCAGCATATGAATTAATAACATTTTATCTTGTGAAAATTCTAAAGATGGCTGTGCTCTTGTTTCTCTGGTGCATAAGGTCTATACAACTAGACTTTTAGAAAACATTATCAATGGGGTCTAAATCAGCGGTAGGCAACGTCGGCCCTGGACTGTCCTGCAGAGTTCATCTAAAATCAAAAAATGATCCCATGATGGGGAAATCCCCCTAAAATGTTCTACATACATGTGAAGCGTCTGACAGAAATCCAAGGTTTTATACAAAACCTTTTCTTCTAAAGCTCTATTCTCACTGGATTAGTGTTATCTGGGGACCTCGTGTGATTTAGAAATGACCCACCCACATCTGAATTTCATGTGGCGCACTCGCACGGGATAAACGAAGCCTGTGATTTTACTCGAATTTACTGACTTATCTCCCGGATATGATGTCAATAGGCTATTGCTTGAAAATATAATCTTATGATATAACATAAACAGAAGAACGTTCCTTACCACATGCTGCAATACACACTGTCAGAAAAAAAAGGTACTGTGCGGTACAATTTTGTTCCTAGGGGTACAAAATATATAACTGCACCTTTAAAGGTCCACAATAGGTCCCTAGGGTACAATTATGTACCCAAAACGGCTTATAAAGGTACAACATTTTAGGTTTTGATGTGAAAGGTCCATTTTTGTACCTTTTGAAACTTTTATTTTTTACATCTCCATATTAAGTTGTTTTTTTTATGTTAAAAATACAACTTGTAGGCCTATAGGCTACATACGATTATATGTATTTATTTATTTATCACCATCACTTGTTTACACGGAAACGATCTGAAGAGAAAACGCAAAAGTGTCGTTGCGTTATCACTTTTTATTCTGCGTTTAGACGAGCGTTTTGAGGGGGAAATCTGCGTGCATATGGTGACGGAAAAATGTGTGAAATGTTTTGTTATTTTCCTATACTGGCGCATGCCTGTGACGTAAACGCGTACTGTTCGTCTTCACTGTCTAGCAGACTTTTGCATTTTTACAGTTTTTGCCCTTTAGACGGGAACGCGATTTTAAGATTTCCACTCTGGAGGGTGGTTTCACTTTTTTGCGTTTTTAAGCCCCAAAAACGCCGTCACCGTGTAAACGAAAGGCACATCCGCTAAAATATTTTTTCATGTTTTCACCCGTGAGCGTTCTCGTGTAAACAGGGCAGGGATGGAAATTAAAAATGTTGTCCACCGGCCACTGTGGCTGGTGGATTTCAAAATCTACCAGCCACTCAATGTTTTTACCAGCCACTTTTTTGTTTTTAAATCGACAATGTGTAAATGCATGTGAAAATTGATACTAGAAGATCTACAATACTTAAGCAGTTTATTTAATCACAAGTTTCAATGAAACACTGACACTTTTTCTTTCTATCTTATACATACACAAACCAATATAGATTTCATTAAATGAGTAGGGCAGATTAAACAAAAGACTAACATTCCTCCACCCATCCTCCCCACTCCCAGTACAATTTCCTTGAGCTTTCTTTATTACATGGATGTGGCATTTTGATGATTCGTGGTCTTTTATTGCTTCAAGTTTGAGATTGTTTGTCCCAACAATGAAACTATTAGTTTTGGCCTCTTCTGAAGCGTGACGACGACATAACGAGCAGTGCATTGTTAGATTGGTCTCGTCATAAACTAACCAATTGCGGGACTCTCCGTTGTCTGCTTTCCTCCATCGTTCTTTAAAAAAACGTTTTTTTATTTTTGCCTCTTTGTCCACGGGCTCCTCCTGAGATGTTTTCTCTGCGGACCTCTTAACACCTGCGATGTAACGCCACATTATTTTTGAAGGTGCGCCGCCTCTAAAGTGTCCGGGTGACACAGTATGCTATTTTTATCTACCTGCCACGGTGGCCGGTAGGTGAAGCGAGTTTACCCGCCAAAACACAAAATCACCCGCATTTGGCTGGTGGCGGGTGCTAATTTCCATCCCTGAAACAGGGCCTTAATGTCTGTAAAATACGACACATGTTATTTCCAAACCTGTTATTTAATTTATTACATGAATTCTTTTTAATAATTGTTAATGTTTGTTGTAATGTAGGCCTAGTATTCATTTTTTGTTAATTTTTTTAAATCAAATTAATGAACTTTTGAATGTTGCATCAAAAAGTGATTGATGCTGAATTCAATTAGGAATACAGACAATGATGAACGGCAAAAAATAATTATTTTCAAGTAATTATTCAAAACATATATATGGCGTATGCAGACGTTACGGTTGTTGTCGCTTTAAGAAAGTTTCCTACTTGGCTTGAGCCGTTCGGTTCTTCTGACTGAGAACAGTGTGTGTGAATCAGCGGCTAGCATATTTTGGAGAACACATTTTTCAGGTAAATGCAGGATAATGTTATAATATATTCTTATTTCTTCACGTATGATGGCATATTCTGTTGATTTTGTCTAATTGTATGTTATTTTGCTTTAAGCCCGCGAAAAGTACTTGAGTTAGACTGGCTGGTGTACGTTACTGACTAATTTGGGAATAGCCTTCAAAATGGATTTTGGGAAAAATATCTACCGTTCAATTAAGGCCCCGTTTACACGATGGGAAAACGCAGATATTTCTCTGCGTTTTGGCCTGTCATTTACACGAAAACGCCGTTTTTATCCCAGAAAACGATTATTTCTAAAAACTCCGGCCAAAGTGGAGATTTCTGAAAACGCCGGTTATATGTTGTCGTGTCAACTGGGAGAAACGGGGTTTTAGGTTCTCTCTTGTCGATTCTGAGGATTCTGATTGGCTTGCATGGCTTTATCCTTCTCCCTATGCCGCCCATATGTTTGGCATAGTTACGATGGCGCTCAACGGCGTATTTATGCGGATTGTGTGCACGATGTTATTATTGAAAACGGAGGGGGGGAAATATTCGTTTCTCTAAATACCCGGCTATGTGTAAATGTGGCCTAATAAAGGAGCTAACGCAGTTTGGTAAAGTGTACCTTGGGGTAAAAAATTGCCCCTTAAATGGTACAAAGTTATAATGTACAATTTTGTACCTCTCATTAAAAGTGATGGTCACTTGTACCCTAAAAGGTACCGTTTTGTACTTTTTTTCCTGACAGTGCATGTCATCCATCTCCATCTAATATTTTGTTTTGTTTTTGCTCTTCTGATGGTTTTCAGCTTTCTCTTTCTTCAAATTGTATAGTTGTATGGTGTATATTATATTACCCAGCACCTAAAATACTATCAAAACTCTCCAACGCAGCCTCCATTCTTAGCGAAAGATGGACAAAAAAGCGCACAGGAAACAAAAACCTTGAAAAAATTATATACGACCCCGCCAAAGACTAATATTACCACAGGACCTCGGTGTTCGTTGAAATATGGTAGGTCATTTGCGGGGGGATTTTTACTTTACAAATTACAGACATGGCCATTCGCGCGGGATTAAGATCACAGACAACTGCAATTATTACAAATGACTAGAGGTCCCCAGGTAATACTTATCCCATGGCGAATAGGGCTTACGAGTGTACCAAGTTTCATGTGAAAAAACTAATTAAACTAGTAAAACACTTATCTGAGCTCAAATATCTAGAGCAACAACTGCAGAAAATATCTTTGGGTTTTAGTCATTATTGTATCTTGCTTTTTCCAGCTGTAGAAGCGATTGACTGACAGTTGCTACAGTGACAGCAGCAGTGGTTGAGGAGACAGGATCACCATGCATAACGAGAGACAGTCACTTTTCGTTGTGAAGAAAGAAATGGGAAAAAGAGACAGTCTCCCAGCACTAGACAGCCCGCCACTGACAGCTTTCAGACCCACAATGACACATGATCGAAACCCAAAGATGACAGAAAGATAGAGAAATGTATTCTAATGCTGGTGAAGGAGCTGGTTGTGTGAGTGCCGGATAGACTCTGGACATCAGTATAACAGAAACATTCAACAATGAAGCTACGGTACAACAAACAGACAGATGCTTAACAATAAACTCAGCTTTCACGCCATGTCTACCTTTGACTCATCAATTCAACTGTACTTCAGAAATAGCCTTGTGAAAAATAAGTGCACTTAATTGCATTGAATGTGCTCTTGTAGTGTACTTCAAATCTTAAAAGCAAATAAAAAACTGTACTTGCAGATAATATACTATTATTGAAATATAAGGTGTAGGAACAGAGCAGATCGAACAGAGATGTTTCGTTCAAACAGAATTCCACAGAAACCCCAAATCCACATGCAGCACCAAGATAAAGGCAGAGGTTGTTTGATCCCACGACATAGATTCAAAACAGAGCTTCATCTTCTCAAAGACCTCAGTTTGACCTGAGCTCTGAAACAAAGGGCTGAAATCTCTTAAGCCACAGAGACTGAGACTTTACATATCAAAATACACAAGATCATCCCAAAACAATGCCGGACTAATAATCAAACATCGTTCAACTACATAATTATATATCATGTCTGCAACCTACAGTAAATCCCAATTAAGTCCAAAAGGCACCCTAAAGTTCAGCTAATTAAATGTAAATAAGTGTCCAAAAAACATTACATTCAGTTTGCACTTAAGTATATTTAAAAATATATATTTTTTTCATAATAAGTACTGTTATTAAAGGTATTCTAAAGTGTATTTTTCCACAGGTTTTTTTTCTGTCAGCGACCTAGGTCTGTGCAGATGAAGGTGACTGGAGTCATAATGTGTGTTTGAGTGATGTGAATCTGATCCATGAAGTTTTACGGAACGCTCCATCAAAACTGATCTGCAGCTACTAGACCTAATGATAGTTAATTGCCCCCCAACCCCCCAACACAACACAACACATCCAAAGTTATTTTTGTCCACCCAGTCTTTCATCTGCTCTCTCCGTATTGTGTCTCATCCCGCTATTTTACAGTTGAGAGTTATTGAAAGAGCAGCTGTCAATCTGTCTCTTCTCACGCACCAAACGAAAGAGAAATATATTTTATAAATATATATAAAATTCACCCTCCATACTTTTATCAGTTTCACAGAGTTTGATGCGGTGAACTTCTCAGATGACCCTCTCTTGACCCTTATATATACCGTATATATATATATATATATATACAGTGGCGGGCCGTGCATTTCACACCTAGGCCTTCACTTCAGTGATGTCCACCCTGAATTAATAACTTTTAATAGTGTAGCAGCGCACGCACATACTCTCTATAATTGTTGTGAAATTCCTGTTTTTATTTTGCACCGGCAGTTATAGGGTTAATTCGGTGAGTTCGCGAAAGGCCGGGTAGAGAGAAACAAGCAATTGAGTTCGGCTTTTGTGTACAGTGGTTCTTGCGTTCCGATTATAAATTCAGAAACGGATCCTCATCCCTGTCTTATCCTTCAATGGCTATAGTATTAATGTTTGAAAAAAATAAGTTGTTTCGATCATAAATTTACAAGAAAAATTAGGAAGAAAATCATTCAGCACGGACAAAAACAGGGGCAGAAAATACATTATAATGTTACTCTCCAAAACTGATTTTTTACACAAAATTCATCCTAATTTCTTTCCTCAAAAAGACTTGAATTACTTGTTTGTACAGGTTGTCTGTGCTTTTCAGTCCCAGCAACCTTTTCTATCGCCATCGAGGATAACTAATGTGCTGAAAGTCCAGTCTGTATTTCTGTCATAAGTTTTAATTCGCTTTAGTGCTGAGAGTGTCTGCCCGATAGAAGCCGTAACGTTAAACAGGGAAAACACCGCTAAACATGACGATGTGTAACGTTACAGCCGACACAAGCTCTCACACAGATTTTTGAACGATATCAATGAGATCAGCGGGACTTTTGCCTTCAAAATCAGTCCTGGCATAACTTTACATTGCAGTCTGTTCTGTTTTTACCCGGACAGATCGATAGAGGTCCGTGACTCTGCGTAAGCTGAATAAGGGATTTTTTCCGGTAGGTTTGAACCTGCTGGTGGTCGAGGAAGGAAATAAACATTAATTTGTGGGTTGAAAAACTATTAAATCTACAGGTATTTTAGTTTACACAGTTCGCAACAGATGCGGTTAGCTAGCTCTGACTACCAGTAATAATAGTACACGCTCTGACCATCCAATCAAAGGGCGTGAAAATGCTTACGTTATTGTCCGCCTGCTAGATGGCCCCGGTGCAGTCAACTCGATATCTGATTGGCTGATTAAATCTGACCGATTATCTGATTGGTTAAAGCAACAGTTTCATTGCCATTCATTTAAGCTACAGGCGCCCGCACTATCGATTCTGAAGGCCTCGAGGCAGATATATTTGACCCTGGCAACACATGATGACTGAAATATGATTGGATAAAAGCACTAAAATAAATATACACTACTGGAAGCAGCGCAACCAACAGAAAAGCTATGAAATTATGACAACGGACTATTGGGAATAATTTAATACTCATTCATAAAAAAATATATTAAATTGCAAGTTAGTGATTCTCATAGTGTTTAGGCCAGCAGAGAAGGCCTTGCTGGCCCTGACGGCCCACCACTGTATATATATATATATAGTATATATAGTAATGATTGCAATGTAAGTTGCATCTACCAAATTCCTAAATTGTAAATGTAAAAGAATACACCATGCAGCAAAATAGAAAGCAAGTGCGCACACACACACACACACACACACACACAAACACACACACACACACACACACACACACACACACACACACACACACACACACACACACACACACACTGTTAATTGCACTGAGAGTTATGGGCTGTATTGATGAGGTCTAATCACGGCTGTCAATGATATTTATGAGCTCAGCATCACAAACGTGCTGGTCAGATTAAAGCCTCATTAATAAAGTCCGTCTGGCAGGTATTAAACAGCTCATCTCACTCCAACAGGAAGAATGCTTAGACCACATTATAATTCATTAATACAGCAATAACCAGTGTGTGTGTGTGTGTGTGTGTGTGTGTGTGTGTGTGTGTGTGTGTGTGTGTGTGTGTGTGTGTGTGTGTGTGTGTGTGTGAACTCCGGCTGGGTGAATCCCAGTAATTAAAACATAAATTGAGCCTATTGAGGGAGAAGCTGAACTCACAGACCCAAACACACAACACCCCAAACAATCACTCGATTTCTGCTCTGCAAACACAGACGAAATCAAAATCAGTGAGCGTCCAAAAGGCAAATGACCTGATCTGAATCATAATGACATGAATGTAGCGCTGTCTCTGAGACACACATGAAACGCATTTAACTGATCTTCAGAGACACTCAACGGTCAAAGGTCAGAGAGGAAAGTAAAGGATCGGGTATACTTCATTTTCTACTTTCTGCTCCATCTAGTGCACATCTGGGTATGCAAGCCTTTCTAAGTGTTTTCCTTTGGCTGGGAGGGTGGAAAGACACATTCAGCACATTAGCATCTAGTGGACTTTGTTTTCAAGCGCTCAAGTCACTTGTACATGCGCTGTTGTATGTGACTGTAAACACGGACACAAACATTGGGCTGTACACGTACGGTGTGTGTGGACATCCGTGGTCCCTCCTGGTGATGAAAATTGACGAAAATGATGTCACGTGGAGTGCGCAGACTGTCGTGGAACGTGGGTGGCAGAAGTATACTTTGGGCTTAAACAGATACTGTAGTTCACCCAAAATTTTTTATTATACCATGATTAACTCACCCTCAAGCCATCCAAGGCGTATATGACAATTTTCTTGCGGGCGAACACAATTGGAGTTATATTTTAAAATATCCAGGCTCTTCCAAGCCTTACAATGGTAGTGAATGGGGGGCGAGATTTTGAACCCCAAAAAAATGCATCCATCAATCATGAAAAAAATTAATTAAATTTAATTAACGCCTTCTGAAGCGAAGCGATGGATTTTTGTGAGAAAAATATCCATATAAAATTTTTTTTATCAAATATATTATATTATATATATATATATATATTATATATATCAATATATATTATATATATATTATAATATTTAACTAGCTTCCGGCAGACGGCCATACACAGCAATTTGCGTCAGGAGTAACCCGTGACTCGACGCATGACAAACGCATGACAAGAGCAAAACAAAACACCGGTCACGAAACTAAACTAAACTAAACTAAACTTCATGTCTAAAACTAAAATGTTTAAAGGAAATGTCGGAGGAGCTTGAGTCTGTTCACAGCCCTATTTGTTTAAACCGCGAGAGATGTTTAAGCTGACGATCCTCCTACATCCTACGTCATACATTGCATCAGGGGTTACTTTTGTGGCACAAGTTGACTTGCGCAGTGTGCGCACGGTCATCTGCCGGAAGCTAGTTATTATAGTTTTAAATATGGATTTTTTTTCTTACACAAATGCATCGCTTCGCTTCAGAAGGCCTTTATTAACACCCTGGAGATGTATGGATTACTTTTATGATGGATGGGTGCATTTTTTGGGGCTTCAAAATCTCGCCCACATTCACTCTCCGATTATGTTAGTCGAAAAGAAGATATTAATTTACACATAGGATGGCTTGAGGGTGAGTAAATCATAGGATTATTAAAATTTTTTTGGGTGAACTATCCCTTAAAGAGGTCAATGCAGTGGATGCTGTAACTACACCAGTTGTTTTGATAAAACAATTACACGCTGTGACCTCTGTTCGTAGGCCAGATTTCTTGAGCAGCTTGTGATGGTGTCTCGTCATGAGCGTGACTGAAACATGAAGCGCACTGTGATCTTATATGGAGTACAGCCCATGTGTGTCTCTAACATGAGCTGATGTACTAGCAAATCTACTAATTATGCCTGGAGTCCCCAAACCCCCCACACACATGCACGCACACACATACACACACGCACGCATGCATGCACACACACACATTCTGTTTTCCATGTTTTATGGGGACTTCCCATAGACGTAATGATTTTTATACTGTACAAACTGTATATTATATCCCCTCCACAAATCCTACCTCTAAACCGACCCATCACAGAAACCTTTCTGCATTTTTTTTATTTTAAAAACACTTTGATATATACGCCGCTTTCCTCATGGGGAACACAAAATGTCCCCAATAGGTCAAAATTTACTGGTACTACTATCCTTGTGGGCACATTTGCTCCCCATAACGTAGGGAATACCAAGTACACGCACACACATCCACGGTAAGCTGTGTGAAGAATGAGCTGATCTTTCTCTGAGTTAATGGATCGTGCTTTAGGTGTATAAAACAGTTCAGTTTGTCTTTGTTTGTTTCCTCAGAGTTTGTATTAATGAAGTGCCGGCGTATTTGTCGAGACGCTCCCAGCATGCTCTGCTCGTGCTAACAGAGCTGATGGGAGTGGGCGGGCATTCATCACTGTCAGTCACAGCTCAGTGACGGTTCTGATTGGATGGTCAAGATTTAGAGAGAACAAAAGCTCAGCACAATGATTTCACAATCGGCGAACTAGACAACGTGTGTGTGTGTGTGTGTGTAAGAAGGTTTTGCTGCTGAAGTGCTACACCTGCACACTGTCAGCAGATCAGCCCATAGTAGAACACGCTTATACATGCACACATGCATAGAAGAGACTGCTTTACCTCTGAAAGTCCTGGTGAAGATCCTGAGGACTCAGGAGCTGCAAAACAAAAGCACACAAATGTAAGGCTTGTGAAATCGGTTTCCCCTTCGCTCATCCTATCAGTTTAATCTCAGGAATCAGTCAGCGGAGGGAATGAGGAAATACGCCACCGTAAAGTTCATCATGCCATCAACGTGCAAACCATTCGTTTGGCGAGTAATTGAACTGCTGGCGTCTGAAAGGTCAGAGATTATTGGACAGCTGACAATCTGGGAAAATACGTATATTCATTTAGAGAGAGAAAGAAGGATATTTCTTAGAGTCTATATAAGACTGTGATCGTTCGCTGATGCATAACGTGTGTGTGATCTGCAGATTTTTCGTCTGCCACTTTAAATGCTCACAATTGGCTTTCAATGTTTTTGTGGTACATCAGCTGGAAAAGAAGATCGTTATGAAAGTGATTCCAATGATATTCCTCTGTGCCACTATTTTTATAGTTGCGGTGTGGACTCTGCTATTCTTTTACATTTAGAATGATGAAAAAATAAAGTCATTGTTACAAAAGATTCATTATTTATATTTCAAATAAATACTGTTCTTTTGAACTTTCTATTCATCAAAGAATCCTGAAAATGATCACGGTTTCCACAAAAATATTAATTAGCACAACTGTTTTCAACATTGATAATAAAAAAAAAAAATTCTTGAGCAGCAAATCAGCATATTGTAATGATTTCTGAAGGATCACGTGACAATGGCTGGAGTAATAATGCAGAAAATTCAGCTTTGATCACAGGAATAAATTACATTTTACTATAATATTGATATAGAAAACAGTTATTTTAAATAGTAATAATATTTCATAATATTATTGTTTTTACTGTATTTTAATCTAATAAATGCAGTCTTGGTGAGAATTCATTCATAAACATCTTTAAAATCTAACTGGAGTGTATATTCCAGAAGAATAATACAAACATATTCAGATCCAAAGGCTTGTTGTTGAAAAGTTGTTGTATAAGAGTATTACATTTGTGAGTCCACTCAAACTTTAGCATCCATCTTTTCACATGCAATAGAAAGTCACTCTGTGTGCATCTCACAACAGTTCCTATACAAGCGATTTATAGATTACCATGACAGAATATCCTAATTGAAGATAGTTAACTCCACATCAGCAACATAAATTCATCAACTAACCATTCAGAGACGTCCTGTTGCATTCTACATGTTGTTCATTCTTCTTGAGTCTTTCCATCTTTGTCTGACTCCGTTTTAACATTAAAGACAGAACAGTTTCTGCCATTTTAGTGTGTCTGCATGAGGTAATCGCAGCTGCTAACACACATGAGCTCTTGAAACCCCGCCCTCTGCAGCAGCTCATTTGCATTTAAAGGGCTAGGCACAAAAGGGTGCGTTTTTGCAAACCCTCAAAAAGTGTCAACTTTAACATGCTATATAAAAATATCTGTGGGGTATTTTGTGCTAAAACTTCACACACACACTCTGGGGACATCAGAGATTTATTTTACATCTTGTGAAAATGGCATTGTCCCACCCCTTTAAAATAAGTACTACTATTTATTTCTGTATGTGTACCTGGGCATTTTTCATGATTTAAAAGATTGATTCAGTTTAGTGTGATTATTATCTATCATAAAACAATATCATGAAAAATAAAACACAGGTTATCGCAGCAACTCAATTCAACCGATTACAATTCAGCTTTGAATATAATTGTCTATCAAATACATAAACTACTATTCACCCCAACATACCAAAAGTCAATAACTTTCTGTTCATATCAAACCAACACTTAACTCAATTCAACTCAACCTGACATAGCTAAATTCAATTGAAATGAACTCAAATCAAGATCTCAACCCAGCTTCACCTAACTGAATTCAATATAGCTCAACTCAACCTAACCAACATAACTCATCTGAATTCAATCCAATTAATCCCAACCCAACTTGATATGATTCAGTTCAGTCTGTACACAGTAAAACACTTTTTTTGTAGTTGTACATTTACACATTTGTACATTTACAAGAAAACACAATGTCAATCTTTCTACTTCAACATCTCACATTTAATGTGTTACTTTACATGTAAATATTTGTGAAATTTACTAGTAATTTATGAGTTATTATTGTTAAATCCTTTAAAAGTAAATCCTTCACCATTTTTTAGCGTGTGTGTGTGTGTGTGTGTGTGTGTGTGTGTGTGTGTGTGTGTGTCGACCTTTTTTTTTTCTACATGTAAATGTAACATCATCTGCCTGTCTGTCCAATCCGACACTGATGACTGGCAAACCCATTAGCCAATCAAAACACAGAATGTAAGGACTGGTTTTGGCTTAACTGAGTTACACGCCAGATCAACGCCTGCTCACACTCATCATACAGTGTAATATTTTTCCTAGCATGCATCTCATATGAGAAGCAGCAGTGAGTGTCATTGTAATGATTAGTTTTCATCACCGTAGCAGCAGGTGAGGTTTACAGCTTCTGATTGGCTGCAGTGCCACTGTCATCGTCCCCTGGGTCCTCATTAAACTCTAAAGACGGTTCGTTCGCTGGATTCCTCAACACACTCTCAATTGGTTCTGGTGTCCCATGAGGCTTTGGAACCAGTTAAAGTCCATTATGGTCACAAGCAGGCAAACGTCAAGAAGCAGCTTCACCAGCAGAAGCGCTGAGAGCAGAAGATATACTGCAGGAAGAAGGCTTAGGCGACCTTAAGGAAAATCTGCTTTTCGCTACTACGATTGTGTATAATTGCAATAAATAAATAAATAAATATATATATATATAGCCTACAGAGGCTGGACAAATTAAAATGAACTTGATGATAGATATCAAATATGTACAAATAAATAATGTTAAATCAGAACTAATGAAAGTCACTTGTGGTGTTCCACAAGGTTCAGTGCAAGGCCCCAAATTGTTTGACCTATATATAAATTATATTTGTAAAGTGCTTAACGTATTCAAATGTGCCTGTTTGCAGATGGCACAAATTTATACAGTATTGTTGATGGCACAAATGTATATTGTTCGGGGGTAATTTGGAACAACTTCTGAGTGAAAATGTAACTTACAAAAGTTGATTGATGATATTAGACTTTCATTGAATTTAAGACAAATAATAGTTAGTAATCAGCTAAGTAATAACTGCCACAGTTTCACTCAGTTTGGACTGTTTTCCTGTTTGCACTTTTTCCCGCCACTAGTTTGTTGTCATGGCTATAGATTTGATTTTGTCATTCAGTTCAGGTGTGTGTGTAGTTAATCATCATTGTTTTCAATTGTATACAAGTTCATGTGTGTTCTGCTTGTCTTTGTTGGGTATCATCTATGGTATGTTGTGTTGCTTTGTTCTCTGTTGGATTTATCAGTTTATAAAACACTGTTTCGAACGTAAATCTTCTTCGAGCGCTTACTAGTGGTGGGCAGATTGAGTCTTTGTGGAACACTGAAACAGTTGAAGCAAATGCGCCGTATTTGTGTCGAGGCTTCGATACAATCTGACACCCATCTCCTCGGTGACCCCTAGTGGTCAGAACAGAGGAAATGCAACTGAAACTCAGGCCAAACATCCATAAAAACAACTTTTACAATATTTTATCTATAAAAAATGTTTTTGATTGAAATGAAAATCTTTTTAATGCAATTACCTAATCATCTAATGAGTTTAGCACGTGTCTATATGTCATTTTATCAATTGTAAGGGTTTGTTTGGTTTGTTCTATGAATGGCTAATCTAAACAGGCCAATAAGAGACTATTAACTACCATTATTCATTTTAATTATACTAATGTCTAATTAAAACATCTACAAATGTATAACACTAATCAGATATTAGGTTAAACCCACAGACGCTTATTCAATGGTTCTCAGTGAATCCTCAAGATTCATGGGTTGACAGACACCATCGCCCCAGTGGTGAACCATTGACAATTTGAAGGGTTTCGAAACAGTTATGATGTCATGAAGCCTTGTTTACTGAAATCACGTGACTCTGGCAGCTTGATACATGCTCTGAATCATAGATTCGGAACAAAATATTCGTAGAGGTTTCAAACCTTCATGAAGCAGTGTTTTGAAATTGCCATCACTAGTGCTTACTAGCGATGGGGAAACCGATGCTTTCTGAAGCATTTGAGGCTTTCATAAAATTGTGCAAAAAAAACAACGGTTCATTACTCGAAGCTTTTAACACAATGTGCATTAGCGACATTTGGTGGTCCGACTTGTTTTCTCCACCATATCTAACAAATCACAGCAGAGCAGAAAAAGCATGTGACCAAACAAAGCATTGGAAGTCCGTGACATACAAGAGTGGAATCTGGGATCAATACAGTTCTATCTAATCTCATCTAAATTAGTTTGTGCCAATGAGACCACAACTTGTCTCATGTGTAGCCTGGTCAACGGATTCACATATTGAACAATAATATAAAATATATTAATAATAAAACTTTAAAATATTTTTTTTTATTGGGGGGGAAGAATAGTGTTAAAATAATTTAAATATATAATACCTCCTGGATAATCATTTCCATTTTTATGCATCAGATGAGGTTGTGAAGCGCCAATTTTTTCCAAACCAACTTTCCCGACCTTCCGATACTGCACAACGTTCAAAGCTTCAAATGTCATCAATCACGTGGTATTGCCATTTGAAAACTCTGTCGGAGCATCGGAGCCCTGGTGTCAACCATCCCATCACTAGTGTTTACTACCACACAACCAACATAAGACCAATAATATATGTGCCAAACGGCAAAGGTATTTTCGTGTAGATTTTTTGACCCTTTCTTTCTTTTTTGGACTTGTTTTTCGTCACCATGGACATTCCTGCTGTTCAACTGCTGTGCCTTGAACAGGGAAATCGCTCCCTCGAGGAACATTTCGCCCATCTAACCACCTTCTCGGACAACTGCCTGTGCTCGTTCCTGCTCACCAGCCTTAAAACCGCCACATGAGCGCAGTTGTCCCGGGAGGTGCTTCGAGGGAGCTTTGCTGTTTGTGGAGTGGGTGCTGGATTCCTGCAGATTGGCATTCACTGTCGAGGACACCACCAGCCCCACTCCCAACCCAGTACCCAGACCAGTACCAGCCCACTGCAAGGAACGAGAGTATGTGCCCAACGCAGACAGAGAGAATATCTCGGCTGCGATGTCGGAGCCCGCGCCAGAAGGAGCGATCGAGACTGACATCACACCCGAGCCTGAGGGGACCTCTCATCTGACCAGGTGTGTGAGTGTGTGACTCTTCCATCGCTGTGGGAGTCCTCGTGGAGTACGAGGAAATAGAATCGAGCCCAGCCCACTCTCCCGCCATTGAGAGTGAGCCTGCCAAGATTAAATGGACAGTTTGCATGTGTGGAGAGTCAAATTCCCTGTGCCCCTTGATCTCGTCAGAAACTGATTCTTCTTCTTCAGTCTTGTTAACCCCACCCAGCCTCCCTCGCCCATCACCTCTCCAAACTGCTGTCATGGACAAATTTTTTTTCATCAGTGTCGTTCGTCAGTATCCTCTTCAGCCCTCAGCCACTCCCTACCACCCAGTCTTTGCTACCTCCCATCAGTCCCTCAGCTTCACTCAGCTTCCTCTCTAACCCTCGGACCCACTCCGCCTCCAGCCTCTGAGGGCTCCGCTCCTGGCTCCTGCGCCTCCACTTCCTTATAATACCTATTATAGAACCTATTGTATCTGTTCTGGTTCTTATTCTGCTTCTTTTTCTTTTTCTTCCGACTGGGCGTCTATGGCAGCCTATAGAACCGTTTGCGGGAAACTTATGAAAATTGGCACAGTGATAGAGGACAACCTGAACTATCACCATAGCAAATTTGGAGTCTCCAACTCATTCACTCTAGCGCCACCAGCTGTCCAAAGTTTCACTCATGTTTATGCTAATAACTTTTGAACCACAAGGGCTAGAAACAAAATTATTTTTTCCTCTGATTCTTGAGCTCACAACGATTCGACTGCACCGTCATTTTCCGTCATAATAGTTTTCCCGCCATTTTGAATTTTCCGAAAAACCTACTTTTTCAAACTCCTCCTAGGCCGTGGCTCCAAATTTCACGAAAATTGAACCAGATCATCTCCAGACCATGACGACAAAAAGTTATGGAAATCAAGTTGATTTGAAACCATTCGCGAATACCGCGCAATTTAATTGTACGTAGCCCTTGCGAAAACAGATGTAAGGCTGTATCTCTGCAACGCTTTATCGTATTCAGATAAAATTTGGTACATGTCATCACAAGCATGACCTGAGGCAACATGCTGCGTTTCGGCACAGCGCCACCTACTGGTCCAGAGATATGAAGAATTTATATTTTTGCTTATAACTTCTGAGCGGTTTGTCCAAAAAAGTGACAAAAGTGGTCTCGTTAGATTCAGGGCGTCATGCTGAGTTGACTGATATCCAATTTTCTCATATCGGCCATTTTGGCTGTCGGCCATTTTGAATTATGTGCTAAAAAGCTGTATTTTATGAACACATGAACGTATCGTTACCAAACTCAGTATGGGTCATCAGTACAAGGCCCTAAAGGTACTCAAAAGATTATGAGACAGCGCCACCTTTTGGTCAAAATTTGTAACAAAATTTCCCAAAATGCTAATAACTTTTGCATACATTTGCCTATTGTAATGACACGGGTCTTAATAGATTCCTTGGGTTATGCTGAAAACATAGATACCTATTTCGCCATAGTCAGCCAAAATTCCTGTCTGCCATCTTTTGTTTACTTTTAAAACGTACTTTTTCGAACTCCTCCTAGACCGAAAGTCCGATTTTTACCAAAATCGGGTCTTGTCATCTTCAGACCGTGCCGAGTAAAAGTTATGGATTTCGTGTCAATAGACAAAACCATGGTCGTATACTGCAGATGCAAAGTTGAGGCATGATGGCAAAATGACTATTCAGGCTTTATATCTGCAATGCCTTGACATATTGACACCAAACTTTGTATGTGTCGTCGTCACTTCACTCTGACCACATCACAACAGTTTTGTAACTGCGCCACCTATTGGTCGAAAGTGATAATCTATTAAATCATATTTTTAAGTTAATGCATGTGATTTTTCAACCATTTTGCCAAAATTCATCTTTAAATGTCTTCAATTGCTCCTTCTGCAGTTGGTCTCACACTCGCAGCCACTTTGGCATGTCTTGTCGTCTTGCTTGCGCTTGGCCCCGGTGATTGCTGCTTGCAGCTATATTTCTTCTTTTTCTTTTTCTTCCGACTGGGCGTCTATGGCAGCCTATAGAACCGTTTGCGGGAAACTTATGAAAATTGGCACAGTGATAGAGGACAGCATGAACTATCACCATAGCAAATTTGGAGTCTCCAACTCATTCCCTCTAGCGCCACCAGCTGTCCAAAGTTTCACTCATGTTTATGCTAATAACTTTTGAACCACAAGGGCTAGAAACAAAATTATTTTTTTCCTCTGATTCCTGAGCTCACGACGATTCGACTGCACCATATGACGTCATTTTCCGTCATAATAGTTTTTCCGCCATTTTGAATTTTCCGAAAAACCTACTTTTTCGAACTCCTCCTAGGCCGTTGCTCCGAATTTCACGAAAATTGAACCAGATCATCTCCAGACCATGGCAACAAAAAGTTATGGAAATCAAGTTGATTCGAATAACCGTTCTCGAATAACGCGCAAATACATTTTACGTAGCGCTTGCAAAAACAGACGTAAGGCTGTATCTCCACAACGCTTTATCGGATTCAGACCAAAGTTGGTACATGTCATCATAAGCATGACCTGAGGCTACATGCTGCGTCTCGGCGCAGCGCCACCTACTGGTCCGGAGATATGAAGAATTTATGTTTTTGCTTATAACTTCAGAATGGTTTGTCCAAAAATCCCAAAAGTGGTCTCGTTAGATTCAAGGCGTCATACTGAGTTGACTGATATCCAATTTTCCCATATCGGCCATTTTGGCTGTCGGCCATTTTGAATTATGTGCTACAATGCTGTATTTTACGAACGCATGAACGTATCGTTACGAAACTCAGTATGGGTCGTCAGTACAAGGCCCTAAAGGTACTCAAAAGATTATGAGACAGCGCCACCTTTTGGTCAAAAGTTATAACTAAATTTCCAAAAAAGCTAATAACTTCTGAATAAATTTGCCTTTAGTAATGACACTGATCTCAATAGATTCCTTGGGTTATGCTGAAAACATAGATACCAATTTTGCTTACCAATACCAAAACTTCAATTCCGCCATCTTTATTTTCTTTTAAAACCTACTTTTTCGAACTCCTCCTAGACCGAACGTCCGATTTTCACCAAAATCGGATCGTGTCATCTCCAGACCGTGCCGAGTAAAAGTTAAGGATTTCGTGTCGATAGACAAAACCGTTTTCGTATACCGCAGATGCAAAGTTTAGGCATGATGCCAAAATGACTATTCAGGCTTTATATCTGCAATGCCTTGACATATTGACACCAAACTTTGTATGTGTCATTGACACTTCACTCTGACCACATCACATCAGTTTCGTAATTGCGCCACCTATTGGTCGAAAGTGATAATCATATTTTTAGTTAATGTATGTGATTTTTCAACCATTTTGCCAAAATTCATCTTTAAATGTCTTCAATTGCTCCTTGCTGCAGTTGGCCTCACACTCCCATCCACTTTGGCACGTCTTGTCGTCTTGCTTGCGCTTGGCCCCGGTGATTGCTGCTTGCAGCTATATTTTTCCTGTATTCTGTTTCAACTCTCTTTCCCTTGGTAAACTGTATGCATGTAAGTATGTGTATGTTAGAGTAGTTTAAGTGTTTAGTCTAGTTAATACAATCTTATTCATGTCAAACGTAAAGTTGTCCGTGTCTCAAGCTCATACTGGAGTCCCTAATCATAGATTTTTGACTACAGGCTCTGAATAGTACTGTACTGTACAGTAAGAAAGACATTTCCCATGCCCCGGAAATGTAAATTTCTTAGAATTAATAAACAATTAACATTGAGGGCCCTATTTTAACGATCTGAAACGCAAGTGTCAAAGCGCAAGTAACTTTGTGGGTGGGTCTTGGGTGCTGTTGCTATTTTCCCGGCGGGATAAATGCCTCTTGCGCCCAGCGCAAATCTAAAAGAGGTTGGTCTGAAGTAGCTTCATTATTCATAGGTGTGGTTTGGGCGTAACGTGAAATAAACCAATCAGAGCGTCCTCTCACATTCCCTTTAAGAGCAGGCGCGCTTGTTCCATGGTGGATTGCTATTATAGCGGCGGATTTGCAAGCGCACGCCAGGAGCGATTCACAGCCCAGGAGACCGACGTTCTCGTCAGGGCCGTAAAACACAGAGAAGTGACATTGGGGATGATGGGAGACACCCACCCAAATTAGCTTCGGTTAAACAGGCATATAATTTGGGTAAATGTGCAGCCTAATCTAGATTTTTTTTTATTTTAATTTAGATAGATTTGTTTCACATCTTCACGGACACAACAATGATTTCCCTCGTGTGTTAATATTTTTCCTTGTAATAATGTATGATTTGCAAAAATGAAAACTGCTGCGTCTGTTTATATTAGAGAATCAAAGTGTATGCGCGTTAACACGCTACATTATGGCCAAGCACGCGCCCTTAAAATACCATATGACTAACGCGCAATGCGCCACTGTCTTTAGACTGGGTTTTTCCTGGTCAGTGGTGGAATTGCTTTCTAAAATTGGAAAATAGCACCAGGGAATTTTGCACCGGAACACGCCTCCTCTTTTCGCCGAACCGCCCCCGCGAGCGCAAGTTCATTCCCTAATTTACCGACGTGCGTCTGTGGAGGGAAAAGTCTGCTGTGCGTGGGTGCAAAATAGGAATGATACATGCGTCGGTGTACAAAGTCAATAGCGCTGGGTGCAAGATAGGGCCCTGAGTGTTCACGGCACAAACAGGTTAATTTATTGTAATATTAATTGTATTACATTAACTGATCCAAATATTCATATTTAATTATAACAAGTTATTATTGATTATTAATATTTCTTAGAGCTAATTTGCTACAATAATTACAGATTACTAATGTGAGATTATAATTGAGCCTTATAATTCAACTGATTTGAGTTGAGGTCAGTTAGGTTTAACACTGCTAGTTTATCCACACACACACACACACACACACACACACACACACACACACACACACACACACACACACACACACACACACACACACACACACACACACACACAACACAAACAAGAGCAGTTCTAGCATGGCATGATAAAATAACATCTTCTCTGGCTTGTTCTGGGATGCTGCTCCAGTCGTGTGGAAATTACACATAGTGAAAGCGAAGGTTTAGAAATTCAGATAAGCTGGATGTGAACATATGCATGTGCCGGAGAGAAACTGCTCTTTCTCAGAATAACTGGCTCTGCGGCAAGGGGTCGTGCCATGAAAACCTTCACACTATCGCTATTGCTTTCCAGAAAACAGTTATGTCTTTCCCCAAAATATTAGCTTTTGATCTGTGCAGATTTCAAGATTGCATTATGCATTAATGATTTTTTTTAAACATATCAAAATCTTTAATAGGTAGCTCATAATAGAGGCTGAAAAAAAAAATTCCCCCTGCAGAGGTCAATTTATTATATTAGTCAATGTTTTTTTGCACCCCAAAATTAATAAATTTATTTGTTCATACATTCTATTTGACAACTCAGGAAAACTAGGTCACAAGAGGAACACAACGAAAATAACATAACTCTGACAAGAGCTAAAGAGTTCAGAGGAGGGAGGGGACTCTGGAGGAAGACGAGGAACTGGAGAGGGGCAAAACAAAAAGTCCAACGCAAAAGTCCAAAGGGGAGTGGAGGATGGGAGGAGCCAAGGGGGAGCCTGGAGCAGGAGGAGACAGATGTTGGTCCAGAGACCAGCCATGACGAGGCCCCAGGGTGTGGAGCTGAAGCCAGGAGGAGCCATGCTGTGGACATGACAGGCACCCCCCTAGGGACAGCCGATGGAGACGGAGACCCAGGTGGAGTACACGATCCGAAGAGCTCACGTGACAATGCTCCATGTGACGATCCTGGCATTGGAGACCGAGGTGGAGCTGCCACGACAAGTATCTGAGGTGGGACAAGGGAACCTGAAAACTGCGGTGGAGCCGGTGAGACTGAGGACGGAGTCAGGGAGAAGGCAGAGCAAGATGGAACTGAAGATGCAGGTAGAACGACATCTAGCCAAGGCAGAGCCTGTGGGACAAGGGAGCCCATTGGAGTTGTAGGGCTGAGGGTTTTCGCCAAGCCTCGGGTGAGTGTTGGTGGAGCCAGGGGATCCTCTGGACTAGGCGGAGCTGAGGGGTTGTGGGCGGGGCTTTCCTCACAGGTTCCTCTGTGCCCATAGGAGAAGACGGTTTGCCAGTCTGGGCAGAGAGCGAGACCTGACACCTCCTTGGTGGTTTATAAAGGCAAATACAGTCCTGTTGTCCAAATGGACCAGGACATGATGACCCCTGATTTCATGCTGGAACTCTTGAAGGCCAGAATCACAGCCATTATCTCCAGGTGGTTTATGTGCCAGCTCGACAGCTCGCCCATGAGCCAAAGGCTATTCTGCCATTGCACAGGGCACCCCTGCCCATCTTGGAGGTGTCTGTTACGACCACTTTCCTCCTGGAAACTGTGCTGGTAAAACCAGGGTGATTTCCAAGGGACCAAGGCTCTGACTCAATCGTGGGTCACCTTGAGAGAGTGTCGGCTTGTGTGTGCCACGCATGGGGTGGGACAAGGCCTTTCAACCGGAGCTGGAGTGATCACATATGGAGCAGGCCCAGCAGAATGACAGAGGAAGCTGCCGCCATAAGGCCAAGCAGCTTCTGAAGCCTCATGAGGTGGTGAAAAGACCCCACTCTGAACAAGGCCACCATGCTTCTGATTTTCAAGGTGCTCTTGTGAAAGCCAAGCCTTCATTTGGGCTGAGTCAAAGACTTCTCCCAGGAACTAATTTATTTGGCTGTGGAGCAGCGAGCTTCTGCCAAACTTGACCCTAAAGCCCAGGTTCTCAAGATGGCTGAGAAGCTGGGACCTGTGGGCGCAAAGCTCCCGTTCCGATTGGAGGAAGTAATGGCTGTAGAAGCCTGACTGGCTGTGTTCCTTGGCTACTTTCTCCATGGTGCCTTTTTCCAGCAGAGACTGAACTTTGACTCTGAAGACATGGGAAATGTCATCTGAGACTGATGTTTGAATCACTGCCCTGAAGCGGAGAGATCTGCGAGCTAATGGAGTGAGTAATCTTGTTCTATTATTCCCAAAATCCAGCTCGACACTTCGGTGATGGCTTGCCATGCCAGGAGTTGAGTGGCAAATGGTTGAAGTATTACAGGCGGCGACTCACGCTGAAATGGGAGAGTAGCACCTGTTACAGCATTAAGAGGAGAAATTTTGTGAGAATGTAAATTTTATTTGGTTCGCTATAACAGCGAGAAGAAGTTTTGGGTGCGCAAACTAGTGGGGTGGGCCCAGAACCGGCCACAAACACATCGTCTCTAGCGCCCTGAGCTGAAGAGGGTCTGGAAGACGGGCAAGTTTTGAGGGTGATCCGGCCTCAGCGGGACTTAACACTTTCCACCTTAAAGGGGTCATGAACTGGATTGATTTATTATTTTATAATGTTGCCTGGGGTGCCCTTGTAATGTTAGTATGATTTTTACATCAAAAATGGTAAATATTTAGAAATAAAAGGCATTTTTCCAAGCCTGATTTTAGCCTCTGATTTGAACACCTGTTTTAAGGGGCGTGTCTGTTGTGAGACTTCACGAGTAACTCCAGGGTCCAGCACCCACTGCTGTGATTGGCTTACATACTTGCGTATGAAATAGCTAGTACCGGTATTACATGTGGAGCTCTCTCTTAAACTTTTACTACGTTTTTATTATTGCAGCTATTAAGATTAATGAATCGTAAAAAGTATTGTTTAAAGCATTATATTTAAATCTATCCCATCACATGAAAGGTTGCAGTGATGAGTATTGAGCAGATGACAGACAGTCTATTGATCGAGTGAATGAAAAGATCTTATAATTGCAATGCAATTTCTGTACTCTCACAAATGCTTTCACCAAATAACAATGCAAACACGATGTAAATACAGAAAGAGCTTCGTTGTGCAGTGTGACAGCGTCATTGATTTCATAACGAGTTTTGGCAGTGTCCAGATAAACTCGCGCTGTATGATTGACAGCTTGGCCGATTTGGAAAAGGAGCGTTCTTTGATCGCTTTCTGTATATAATTTAATCATTATTTTCATCCTAGAGAAACGATGTGAAGTTGATCGTTTAGTCACTGATGCATAAACAGTATTGAATGATTTTGAGACAGATAATCTACCTGAACTTGAATAATTATACATCAGAAATCACTGATCACAGATCAGGCATTAGAATAAACATGGTTACTTACATGTTTGTGGCGTTGCTGGCAGATCCATGTCGTAAAAGTCTGTTTGCAAAGCCTGTGTCGAAATTGTGATTGATTTAATAAGGTTTAACCACGCATTCCTAATATTGGAATCCGAAGGAAGCTTATGTTGCGACTGTCGTCTTCCACAACCAGGCACTGCACAATATTTTCTAAACGGCATGTTTATTGCTTGGTAGCTCGATTTGCTTTAGCAATTATCAGCTCGTAGGATGACCTCTTATATGTCAAAAGCTCAAGGAAAATTGTATTTCTCCATTCCAAGACTGTTGTTATTTGTACCTTCCATTGTACCTTGTTATTTGTACCATGACAAATACTAAAATAACACTGTTTGTTACGCTCACTCACAGAATGTACAAATAGTGTCAGCCATCTTTTATTTGGAACAGGTTCTTATTCTGTGGAGAAAGCTGAGTAGTAGGGGTCACCATCCTCTTTTTACCGGACACCTCTTTTATCCGTCGCAGTTCTGCAGTCGCCATTCATTGTTTACATGCACACCTTTTGTTTCAATCTAACTGAATTCATTCTGATTGGTGAATCTGAATGTAGTGTTTACATGAACGCTAAACAAGTGATGGGTTAATGTGCGTTTTAGCATTGCTAAGAAAATTCCCGCTCCTCCGTGAGAGATACGAGACCGGTGCGTCTCACAGGTGTCACTCATCAGTAATCACGCCACCGGCCTCGCGTCGTTCTACCGCGGCCCTCAGTCTCGTCCTGCTCGCCACAGTAAACATAATGAATGGCGACTGTAGAATGCAAAAGCCGAATCCCGGACATTTTTGGCGATCTCGAAATCCCGGGAAGACTTGTCACGGAGACTCATTAGTAGCCTAGCCTTGTTGTTTAACTGCGCTCTTAACGGTAGGCGTGGCTTGGGAGTGGCCTCGTAGGGCAGCAAAGTAAGTGCATTCTGGGAGTTGTTGTCTTTCATCCACATGAGCCACAAATACATTTTCTGGCTTTTCTCAGTCTAGAAGGCTCCAAATTAAAAAATAATTTCACATTTCTTCTACATAAATGACCCATTTTAAATACACATTCATCTTTCCAGAGGTAAAGTATCCCTTTAATTGTAGAAAAAGGGTTATGGCACTTAACACCATTTAATGTTCAACTGCATAAATACTTACTAAAAAAACAAAAAAACACTTGAATTGAAATATATATATATATATATATATATATATGATAGTTCTGCATTATAAATGTAAGCAATAGAGTGTTTATAAATCACCTAAGACCTACAGAGGTCACTGGGTTATTATGGGATGTTTGTGCTGTTATGGGGAAACCTAATGAGCCAGATTGAGACACACACACACACACACACACACACACACACACACACACACACACACACACACACACACACACACACAGAGTGAGAGATTTACTCTGCTATAAAACTTTACGGTGGATCATTGTGAGGGAGTTTGGGCTGCCTGAAGCTCTTCCAGGCCTGAAGAAGATGTTTCAGCTCTTGTTACGAGAGAAAACTGTCATTGAGAGCAAATAAAACCAAACGTCCACAATCACTGAGCTGCCGTGGGCCGTTACATCAGTTCAGTGACCCGCGGGAGACTAGCGCGACCTTCAAGGTCAACAGGTGAGCGTGTGTCCGTTTCACCTCATTATTACCATATTGCTTTGTACATGATGACAAACTAGTCAAGGAATTAAACGACATGAATAAATAAACAGATGCTAATAAGACCAAATGCACAGACGCTTATATCCACAGGGAAACATGCGCGCATGAACAAATGAGCAAAGATATTCAGAATACTAATAACTCCACAATATACTGAAAAAACACACACAAAACAAATACAAAAACCCCCACCTGCTCTGAACACACACACGCACGCACGCACGCACACACCAACATGACATCATCTTCAAACATTCATATACAGTAATAGTGTGTGTGTGTGTGTGTGTGTGTGTGTGTGTGTGTGTGTGTGTGTGTGTGTGTGTGTGTGTGTGTGTGTGTGTGTGTGTGTATGTGTATGTGTATGTGTATGTGTGTGACCCTAATTACACAGACAATATGAAATAAGCAACATGAATCATAACTGCGGTTTTGGAGCAAGGTCACAGTTTGAGGCCGTGCATTACTTTGATTCTACCAGGTTGTTTTCAGAAAGCCCATTAACTGTAGTAAAACGCCAAACTGCAGCTTATTGGTTTTATAAAACACTGACCACAATAACAGACAAAAGACAACAGTGTTCGATAAATCAATGAATAATAATCACAATACCAATTCTATATATACCAAGTAATGTAGTTTATTAGTGCAATTGAAGACTTTAACAAATAACAATTGTAGTGTTATTTAAAGGGACATTGTGTAGGAATTTCTCCCATCTAGCGGTGAAATTGTATTTTGCATTCAAACGAATAGTGCTCTCTAGCTCCTCGCTTTTTCAAACGCGTGTTGCAACTATGGTAGCCGTTATGTACCAAGAAGCTATGACAACAATAGCCGAGTTTAACTATACGTTACATGTTCTTCTGTTATGCTGCCTATATAATGAATTACACAACCAAGGAATGAAAAAAAGCTTGTAATTTAGACCATAACATTGACTTACCCATCGAGAAAAAAGCAGGCAACTTCAGCGTCCCTTTCAAAGTCTTTCTCCTTCATTAGCTCTTTCCAACTGTGTAAAGCTATCCCGTTATTTACCCTCGGTTTTTGAATTCGCCGGTCACGTTTCCTTTTAAATTCAATTTTGGCATTTCTCCTGTGGTTCGGCATAAGTATGATCCTGAATTATGAAGTACCGTGCACTGCAACCTTTCAAATTTACCGGGGCAGTGACACACATTACACCTCTCTCATTGTCCGCTTCAGCTGGTGTCAGTCACGTTACGCTGGCTCTGGATGAAAACGTTGTGGAAACGCGTTGAGGTAGCCTGGTGCTTTTTGTCCCTCTCTGCTATTATAGTTTTTCAAGATGGAGGAATGACATTGAAGCCTCTGTGCAGTTGCCATGTAAATAAAGATAAGAAATTCTTCGCGTACAAGGATAAGTCAGGATCATTGGGAGAGGTAATTGTACACCATTGAGGACATATTTATGAATAAAGACATTGATTTTAGTTAATAAAATACTTAAAAAACTACACAGTGTCCATTTAAGTTACAGTGCATATATTTACAGTAGATTTGGCACATTGATATAAATTCAACTAATTAACTTTTCCCTCAAGGGGTGAAATTTACCCCCTTGAATTGATTTCAAGGGGCATTTTTTACCTTTTTTAAGAGCAACTTTTTTTCTAACCTTATTAAATGTATACTGTTCGTGTCATGTTTGATCTCATATTCTTAAAAAAATATTAAGTTATTGTTTATTGAAATGTTGTATAAAATCAATTGCATTTGCGATTTTCCTGATATTCTGGAAAACCAGCATGCTTGCTGACGGGTAATTTCTTCACTATATCATATAATAAATATCATACACAGGAATTTTTGCCCCCAAATACAGAGGCATTTTTATTAATGTTAGTGGTATCATTGCCCCAAGACCCCATAATTATTATTATTTATTTTGCAGTGGCTTCATGTACTGTATGTATCATCCAATCCAGAGTGATCTGTTTTCTAATCAGTCATTTGGCTCCAGATTTGTAATATAGGAAACCCAATTATTGAATGTGTTTCTGGGTGATTATCAAACCATCACTGCATACATGTTTAACCTTTGACATGTGCGTCATGTGACTATAAACATATGTATCGTCTTGATAGTGATGTTGATATATGGATTGTTAATGTACATTTTCATGGTGCATTTATTAGCGTGGATGTCTGCGTTTGACACCTGTGCCGTTACAGTCTGATGTGACAGCACAGATGCTGTATAACGCTTGCGTGATCTCCTGCGCATAATTCCAGAACATCTAACAGTGTTGAGAAATCAATGTGTCACACAGCTGTTTGATCTGCCCGCTTCTGTTACGATTAGAACGAGAGAGAGAAGTGGAAGAGCAGACGAAATTGTGCAGGAGGGAATTAGAGCACGAGACACAAAAAAAGACGAGTAACTCCAGGGTCCATCATGTTCTGATCCACCCGTGTGGAAGTTTCCCATACACATTGAGCACAATGAAGCTCTGAAGACGCTCAAAATGCAGGGAAATCAAGTGTTAAGAAACAGCTGAGATCTGAGGAGCATCTGTGGTTATTTATAGCCCGCCGACCAGCTTTACATTCGTTTAGACTTAATAAAGTACAGCTACAGCTTCTGGCTTGATCAAAAGAGCTTCTGAGGGGGGGGGGTTATATTACGAGAGACTGTGTTAAAACATGACGTGAATGTGAGCAATTACACGCATCCGCTTGAAACGTGGAGCAACCGTTTAATTACGTTTACGAGAGTTTGATCGAGTGGAGTGGCTGATAGTGAATTAAAATGCGAAGTAAATTTCGCATGGACGCCTGCTTTCTATCAGTCTGTATCTCGCATGTGATGTGCGCATCGATGTGGATTCACTGTAACAGCAGAAGAACAGCGTTTACATGAGAACAAGAGGAGCCGCATCACACAAACAAGACTGTGGCATCAGCAGCAGTTTTTTGGGCATTAACCATGGCCTTCTGTGAGGAACCTCAGAGTATCACGGGAGTATCAGGGTGTTTTCTCCTAGGCATCATGTGAGGAAGCTCCGGTGGTCCAGTAGTGCACAACAAAATGTAAAAATTAAAAAGCAAACATAAGTTCACAACACAACAAAATTAATCCACAACACAATGGAAATGAGCCACAAAAAAAAGGAAATGAGCCACAACACAGCGGAAAATTTACAACACAGTGAAAATGAGCCACAACACAACGGAAGATGTAAACCACAGTGAAAATGAGCCACAACACAACGGAAGATGTACAACACAACGAAATAAACAACGGAAATGCTCCTGAGCACTAGAGGGCTCTTGGAGCGCGGTAAAGCTAGTTTGAGTCGGCAGTCTTAATATATCAATACCACAATGTCACAAAGTGACAATTTTAACATGCTATATAAAATAGCAGTGGGGTATTTTGAGCTAAAACTTCGCAGACACAGTCTGGGGACATCAGAGACTTATTTTACATCTTGTGAAAAGGGCATACCGCCCCTTTCATATTTATTCAAAATGTTTTAACTAAGCTCTACGTTTTTTTTTATTTTTTTTTACTTATTTTAAAAGAGTAATTCATAATATGGATAATATGTAATTAATTCAATTTGGTGGAATTTTACTGAAATTGTACCTGGAATTCTTTAAAAAATTTGTTTTTATTAAGTGTTGCATGGTGCAAGCAACGGCATTGTCATGGGATCGATTCCCAGGAAATGCATGAGCCAACAAACCTTAACTTGAAGAGAGTTATCTTCGATAAAAGCGTCTGCCTGTGTAAACGTCAAAAGCATCAATGCCGCAATTGTGTTTCTCTAGCACATTTATTGGTAACACTTTACAAGTTAACTACATTAGTTAACATGAACTAATAATGAATTGCACGTATACAGCGTTCATTAATCTTTGTTAATGTTAATTTCAACATTTACTAATACTTTATTAAAATCTGGTTAACGTTAGTGAACTAACATGAACTAACAATGAACAGCTGTATTTCTATTAACTAACATTAACAAATATTAACAAATACAGTAACAAATGTATTGCTCATGGTTAGTTCATGTTAGTTAATACATTAACTAATGAACCTTATTGTAAAGTGTTACCCATTTATTATACAAACATTACTACCGGTATTTTAACAACTGATTCCAGGTAAAATAGGGGGCTATTTTTTGCCCCTTATCTGAAGCGGTCAATTGCTCTGCTTCGGTCGTGGGCTGATCCATGTGCTGATAGAAATGCCACACGGTTCTCCAACCGAACAACCTCCCACTCACACGCTCTACTCCGGTGGGGGGGCCGGCCGACGCGTGCTTAAAAATGTGATATTTATTCATGAAATTAAAGAGGGCGCAATTAACCGAGCTTGACGAGGGAGGTGATTGCCTTCATTTGCATAGAGTGCAGGACCTGTTAAGATTATTCACATTATTTTTATTGTTTTTATTTCTTCTCTTCATCAGATTTGAGATATTTTGTTCCTCATTGTTCTCACGGCAAAGACAGACAAACGGCTCCGCATATGTAAATTATACAGGCGAAACATGTTTAAACTGGTTTGAGGAACACGGCTGCAGTTTTTATTTTTTAAAAGATACTGTATTGAGTTCTGTAGTTTGGAGCAAATCTTGTGTGTTAGACAGTCAGCGTGGAGACAGACGGGTGTTTGTGAGCATATCAAGTATGTGTGTTTGCATCTCTCACACAGCTGTCAGAAGCAGATGCAATTTTTCCTCTTAAGTGAACACAACGCACACACACACACACACACACACACACACACACACACACACACACACACACACACACACACACACTACAGTTATGTATGGTTAATGATAATAATGTGGCAAGACAATTGCACAAGTTAGTAGGTAGCTTTACTTTTATCACCTATAACTAACACACCAAGACACACAGTTTTCAAAATATTTTAGCTTTTCCAATAACAAGCTACAACAAATGCATTTATGTTATAAAAAATATATATATTTGTGTTGCTTTAATGCTTTCAGAATTGTGAAAGGTTAGCAAATGTTAACATGTTGCAAACATCTTTGTAAGGACGTACACACTGGCATGTAATTATTATTATTTTATTTTATAAAGGGGTAAGAATGGTCAAAAAGCAGGGCAGGAACAGAGTTTTTTTTAAAAATTAATTTATAAGTAACTTAAATAAAGTGTAAGTTCTGTCATATTTTTCAATTTCTTTTACTGTTTTAGTTTTTTTCCCATGGTATCGATTCAGTATCGGTATCGAGGTATTTTAGTCTGGTATTGTACCGAAGTCATAATTTTGGTGTCGTGTATTTAAATCAGGGAGCAGACATCCTGTCGAGGCAGAGGCCGAGGCCCGGAAAATGGAGACTCCACCCCGAGGTGATGGAGCTCCTATGTGAGAACTTCGAGGCGAGGTCGACCGGTTCGCAACCAAAGAGACGACACGTTGTCTCCTGTGGTTCTCACTCAGCCATCCAGACCCTCTGGGGTTGGACGCTATGGTACAGACGTGGCCGAGGTCAAGTCTGTACGCTTTTCCCCTGATTGCTCTGCTCCCAGGAGTTCTGGAGAGAGTTCACCGGCACGAGGCCCATCTTCTGCTGGTAGCCCCGTTCTGGCCGGCCCGAGTATGGTTCTCGGATCTAGTGTCTCTCCTTGACGGCTCTCCTCTGGAGATTCCGATCAGGAGGGACCTACTCTCACAGGCAAGTGGGTTGATCCTTCAACCCTGCCCAGAATTGTGGAAACTGTGGGCTTGGCCTCCGAGGCGGCCCAATTCATAAGTTCAAGTAGGTCTCCCAACTGAGGTTGTTGAGACAATCCTCCACTCCAGAGCTCAGTCCACAAGGAGTAAAAGGAAACTGTATGCCTTGAAGTGGAGATTGTTGACCTCCTGGTGTGGAGAGCACCAGCTGAACCCGGTGGGTAACTGCCCAGTGGGTTCAGTGCTGGAGTTTCTGCAGGAGCACTTCTCTGCAGGGTTATCCCCCTCCACACTGAAGGTGTACATGACGGCCTTAGCTGATTACCACGTCCCTTTGAGTGGAGTATATTTTTGGGAAGACACCCACTAATAACTTGTTTCCTTCGTGGCACTTTTAGGATGAGGCCAGCAGTCCGCACGAGGGTGCCAACCTGGGAAATGGCTATTGTACTAAAAGGCCTCTCCCTAGCTCCGTTCGAGCCCATTGAGGAAGTTTCTTATCTCTCTCTAAAGAATGTCTTTCTCCTTGCTATTTCGTCTCTCAAATAGAATTGGAGACATTCAAGCACTTTAGGTATCTCCATCGTGTCTGGAATTTTCCATTGTGCTATGGTAAAGTTTTTTCTTCCCCAAAAGACCAGGTTTCGTTCCTAAGGTTCAAACTAATACTGTAAGACCCATATTACTGCAGTCCTTCTGTCCTCCTCCGGGCATCAGACCAAGAGAAACGTTACCTTAGATGCTTACGTCCACAGAACTGTGGAGAACGTCTGAACAACTGTTCGTTTGCTTTGGGCCCCCAGAAGGTATGGAGTTTCCCTCCAAGATGTTTGTGATGCAGCAGGCTAGTTCTCAGTGCATACATTTGTGATCCTTTACTACCTTGAGCTCGGCTCCACTCCAGGGGCGCAGGTGCTTTCACCTGGATGTGCACATTGATTTCACACAGACGGACACTTGCTCTTATGGCGGCATGGGTATTAGCGTTCCCACAGAGTTTCGATATGAAACTCGTTATACTCTGAGTTTCGGTATACTCCCGGTATGCCCTTAATCGACTTGCTTAAGCCTTTCAGAAGCTGACGCTGTTTGGGTCAGGTTTGCTTTATAGTTTCCTGGTCGATGACGTCACATGACGTTCCGTCATGCCATTAGACTGATTTCATACGTGCTTAATGATGCAATCACGCAGAGACGTTCCCACAGCATTTCAAAGCAGCGTCTCATTCCCTTTTCAGGGAACTAGGGTTACATACGTAAGCGAGACATTCTCTATTCCATTTTCAAGAGCACAGCTAAAACTACTAGCCATATTAATACAAATTTAAAACATTATTAAAAACAAGTAAACAGTCAGTAATAAAATAAAAAGAAACACAAATAAATACAATATAACAAAGGTACAAATAAAATAAGCAGTGGTTTTCAGTTTTTTCGGAAGGTCTAACTAGTTTTCAAGAACAGAAATTTAATAAAGTAAGCAAATGTAAAATAAAACTGCATAGTCTTTACTGTAAATTAAACATCCTTGTTAATTAATCCTTATTAAAGTTACAAAAGTTATTCAGTCAAGAACGGTGAGAGATTTTTCTTTGTGTTTTTTTTATTTTGTCCTTTGTTGTTTGAATAAAATTAAAAACAGACAGCAGCAGCAGGGTTTTAGGCTGCTGTAATTTTAAGAGCGAATACACAGAACCGATATACTGATAATGAACACATGCGTTTACTTTCTCAACTGTTTACGATCATATGAATATATATATATATATATATTTTTTTTTTCAATAAGACTAGGAACATTTATTATTAAGTAAATCGTTTTATTGGCCGACGACAGTCTATGACGCCATGAGCAAAGCCCCTGCGGTATTAGAGGATGCCTGCAAAATACGTCATCAGCTTTTTTGTCTTCAGGAGCAGTTGGTTTTGAATGCATGGAAAGCATAATTGCAAGCGGATCTAAGAGTTTTCGTCAGTTTGTTTGTTCCTCCATGTTGGCGCTTCATGTAGGCGCTTCCTTACACCAGAGGACTCACACAAACTCTGCGTTATCTGTCTCGGCTTGGAGCATAAACCTGCAGCTCTCGAGGGAGTGTCCACTGTGACAAGTTCACGCTAAGAAAGCTCTGATCGCGTTTGTCTCTCTTCTCGAGCATTTAAAGGGGCAGACGACAAAATTCAGAGTGCACTTATAATAAACAACGTTATCGTCATCTAGTGTGCACTAGGGCTGCACGATTTGGGGGAAATGTCAGATTGCGATTATTGAGGTCAATATTGCGATTGCAATATAATAAACAAATGGTTTCATGAGTCAACTTGCTTGTCATCAAGGAAAATGCACACACAGATTAGTGATAATGCTGAAACGTGTATTTCTCAACTCAAACTAGCAACAACAACTAAATGATTATTAACACCTATAATGATCAATAAGCCATTGATGTCTGGATAAAAATGACACACACACACACACACACACACACACACACACACACACACACACACACACACACACACACACACACACACACACACACACACATAACATTAACTAAAACGGCAATTTCTTTGCAAAATGAACAAATAAGTCGTCGTAACAACAAATTATTTAGATCAGTGGACAGGGCGCATAGAAGAAGCAGAGAGAGAGAGAGCCCCGGCCGCGCACGCAATCTCACCGTCTTCAAACAACATGAGCGCTGTATGCTCTCTCTCTCTCTCTCTCACTCGCACATATCAATATAAGATAGTAAAAGGTCGGAAGACCGATCGTGTTTTATAGATCAGTAGTTTGTTCAAATAAAGTGTTTGATTAGTTAGCAAGTACATGTTCAGGAAAGGCATAATACAAATTGTATGGGTTAATGTAAGTAACTTAACGGTAAATGGACTTTGCACAAAGCTCTTTTGAAGCTGTCAAATGGTGTCGCTATTGAACACTTCATTGTGATTATTGCTGCTCTTATAAGGTTTCTTATAGGCTACTGTTAACTGTTTTATCGTTGTTGTTTTTTTGAAGAAGCATTTCTCTTGCCTCGGAGAAAACAACACGGCAATAGCAACAATTGTGCATATAAATTACTACTTATATGGGCTTGTATTACAACCTGTCGGCAATTTTCTACATCCTTTTGTGAACGTCGTTTTACACATATGCTGCACAGAGGGTCATCTTAAAAGTGCCGTCGGAGCTACCAATCTCTGTATAACGGCCGTTGGAGCCATAGACAGTATATAAGAGGTTGGAGCCCTCTGCTGGTAGGGAATCGTAAGATGGCCGCTCAAACACTTCCGCTGGCTTCACTGCCTGTTGGCAGTTTAGAACGTCATGAGCTATCCAGACATTATATAGATCAGTGGCAGGGATGGACTGACAATCTGTGCGTTCGGGAAAAGTCCAGAACGGCCGTCCAACCGAGGGCGTCGGCACAAAAAAAAAAGTCTAAAGGCTGCTCATTTTCATTGTCATGATTGATGACAGGGTGCCATCAACTGACAGTCTGTTCCTGGTGTTAGTCTTGTTTAGGCCAATAACTGAAAAGGTTCGCTCAGCATCCGGGGTTGCCACCTCCCACCAAACTTTCAAACGCGCATCAGTGGTCTCCGACTCCGAACCTATGCTCTGAACTCTTTCTGAACTTTTTACACGCAACTGACGTATCAGGTGCAAGGTTTTCAGCGAATCAGCGATCAGATAATACTGCAGTGAGAACGTTGTAGGCAGATGTTACAGCTGTGGGCCTTAAACTCCTCTCCAGTCATAAATACGCTGTGGTCTAGTCTAGTCATCAACAGAAAATTAACGTATTGAGAGGGGAGAAAAATGGATTTTGGCGTGACATTTCTTGCGTATGCGGGAGAGCGTGATATTGATGCTCAAAGCTTGAGTGTCACACCAGATGCGTGAGAGTTGGCAACCCTGATTAATAGTGCAGCACTAGTGTGCACGCTAATATAGTTATCATTGTAGTTACTGTTTCGTTTACCTCCTTCTCCAATAGTTGAAATGAATGAAATAAAAATTCACTCTGTTTTTTTTGAAAATGCAATCTTGTTATAAACAAAACAAAATGTTTTCTACTTTGTAGACCTTATAATTTTTTTATCAAAATGTCATACCCAGTTAACAGGGAGCCCTAACAATCGAACAATATTCTCTCAAAGTTATGAGCAAACTTTATTCCACTAACGTTAATAGAACATTTGTTTAAAGTTATCTGGTCTTTAGTAACGTTATCAAACATTATCACAAAAATGTTGAAACATTGATGGGATGTTTTTTTTTTCTGAAACATTTTAATTTGACATTAATCTAATGCTTTTAAAGAAAAACAGGACTACTTACTACTTTTCAGATGGTTCAGACAACATTCAAAAGTAACGTTATAGGTAAGTAATACATTCCCTTAATGTTTTTAAAAACATTTTTAAAATATTTATAATAAACACAGAAGTTTTGAATGCTCTGATGAACATACAGATATACCGTTTTCCCAAATGAATGGTAACATTAGCATACGGTTTTGGGTGATGTACATTATGTGTACAGTATGCTTGATTTTTCAGTCATTTAGTCCACTTGAACCCCATCTCTTTCTTACAATCGACTACAGGCCCACATTCAGATGTGCCTCCATCCGATCAATAACCGACACCAAGTGACAAACAAATTTTTCTTATTGATAATCTGTTTCATTCAGATGTATTTCCCAATACAGAAGAAAACATCTGTCGCTACTTCCATTTTATCACAACTTCAACAATGAATAAATAGTTGACAAGCTGCAGTTTCAAAGTAACTTCAGCACCAATCTTCTCCTGAATTACTCAAACGGTTCCTTCTGAAAATCTCAATTTAAATAATTTTTTTCTCAAACATCACACAACTGACGTTTCATAATTTTAATAGTATCTGTCATTATTCATAATCAACCTCCTGTGTAAAGCCCTTCATGCTGACCTCATTTAGCCCTGATACAGGTACCTCTCATTATGATGGTGACCTGAAATGTTTCATAAATCAGATTTGGAGATGAGAGAGTCTGACTGGTAGCCTGCTCCTGTCAGAAACAATAGAACAGAAAACATTAACAGAGAGAACGTAAAGGAGTTTGTGACAGAAACTCATCTTACATAATTTTTCACCATTTCCTGTTACTCTTTATCTTTTTCTGTCTTCAGAAGCTTCAGATATTTATCATTATGCCTTAATTAACACTAGAACTGACCTGAGCCAGACGATAGACTGGAGACAGAGTGAGAGAGAAAGATGCCAAACAGAGGGGGAAAAGGGTAAGGTAAGACAGGAAGATGAGAGAGCAAAAAGTAAACAGGAGAAACTGAGTAAGATAGTGAGACAGTAAACTAGGTAAAAGAGGAAATGGAGAGATATTAAACTGAGGTATACAGATACTGATATACATTTTTTTAAGACTGTGACGTGAAAGCCAACTATGGTAACCCGTACTCAGAATTTGTCCTCTGCATTTAGGAGCATTTAGGTGTCCTCTACACACATTAGGAGCAGTGAGTAATGAACACACACAGAGCAAACCGTGGACACACACACTGAGCAGTGGGCAGCGATTTGCTGTGGGACCCAGGGAGCAATTAGGGGTTAGGTGCCTTGCTCAAGGGCACCACAGTCGTGAGTATTGAGGGTGGAAGAAAGCGCTATTTCTTGCCAGTATTGAAAGTCTGACTCTCTAACCATCAGGCCACGCCTGCCCTCCTAAGAAACGGATATATACAGAAAACAAAAACGCAGGAAGTTGAGAGAGACAGCAAACTGATAGAAACAGGTAACAAAGTGAGACAGGAGGCTAAGAAAAGTAAGAAATTGATATATGCTGGAAACTGAAAGAAATGTGAAGTTGAGACAGACAGGAAACTAATGGCGAGTTCACACTGCACGATTTTCAAAGTAGTCGGGTCACTGTTCTTTTCACACTGCGGGACTATCTGGGGTAACATTCAGTTGCTGCTGTGTTCACACCGAATGATGGATCGGCGACAGGAGGTTTCACACTGCATGACTTTACAAAAGAAAGAATCGCCGACAACTTCTGTCTGGTCTGCAAACTACGTTTCACAACCAAACACACGCGAGAAGTGATAAGGAAATAACGCAAGATCACGCGTGCGTGTTCTCGCGCAAGACTCAAATTGTTATTAAAAATTATAGCCTGCCAGAAGCTCGCGATCCCAATTGTCTGTGCGCTGATTTGCAGAAAAAAGGAGAAAAAGAAAAAAAGATTATGCAGGAGGAAATGGTTGGGCAGACGAGAGCAAGGATTGTGTGCTGCAAAGAGCGTTGGGGGTAAATAAATAATTTTACAATGTGCTGCTGTTGCTGCTGGTAAAGCAAGTGTAGGCTACTTTGTTTCTGTTTGATATAATTGTACATCTATCTATTAAAATACTAATATTCTGGTCTATAATCCTCCCCGAGCATTCTGCGGCGCTTGCTCTCTCATTGGCTGCAGGTCATCGCCGATGTAGTTTTCAGTCAGAACACAGCAGGATTGTGAATCGCCGACAGGTCCAGATATTTAGCATGCCAAATATCTCAAAGGCGTTGGCGACTTGTCTGCGATTCTTTCAGATAGCGTCTTTGCCCATTCACACTGTGTGATTGTCACTCATGTGAACGAGCACTGATTTGCCTATGATTTCGGGCATTTGTCGGCGATCTCCCAAAACCTGTCGGCCAGCGAAAATCTGGCCTAACATCGCTCAGTGTGAGACAGAAAGCTAAGAAAATTAAGAAATTGATGGACACAGGAGGCTGAGAGAAACGGGAAACTGGGTGAGACAGGAAGCTAAAAAAGGAAAATAAGATACACAGGAAACAGAAATGTGAATTTGGGAGAGACAGGAAACTGGGCAGGAAGCCAATTTATAATAGTTAGCGTGTTATTGGTGCATAAACTTCATTCCCATTTATAATAGTTAGCGTGTTATTGGTGCATAAACTTCACATTGTATTAGTTGAACTGGTGCCAGATTAAAATGTATGAAATCGATGGAAACATGTTGAAATATGAACTATAGACAGGGAGGCAACCTTTCAATGCTAAATTGATATATGTTTGACACGAGGATGTTTTATGTTCGATAATAAAACACAGCATGTTTACTCTAATATGGTAAATATTATAATGTTTTGACCAGTGTTTACTGTTAAATAGTGTGTTTGTGGATATCTGCTCAAACGTAAATATGTATGATACGTGATACGTAGATATGTGGTAACAATAATGTTTCATACTTTGGAGCGGCTCGATCGCTTCAGTAAATGTTCTCTGCACACGCTGTGAGTTTGAGTCACTGGCGCTGCGTGTTTGAAAAGCAAAACGCACCAAACATTAGGCTTCATGGTTTTACTCCAATCTCATTTCATAACGTCATAAAGAATGGAATCATTTGAAGTAACATATGATAATCCATATATTTTTCTCTAGTGTAGTGTTACTGAAGTGTTCATTTGTAACGATTTATAGGTCGCCTGCTATAGGCTATTGTTATTATTATTTTATGCAGCCCTACAAGTATATGCCTACAAGGCACAACATTCATATATTATATTGTACATTTTAAATCACAATTTTAACCAGAAAAATCTAAAATGTTTTCCCAAAATCGTGCAGTCTATAGTTTATCTTGATATCAGCATGTGCACAGTTGTTTCGTTTTTTTTTTTTTACAGGGACCAGATGTCACTGATAAGTCCTGATGACCTAAACATTCACATGAGACTCTGTACATGAACATGATAAAATGTTTTTTTATTTTATTTCCAAACACCTTGGAAATGACAGGTATGTACTATGTTATGTACTATGTTTCAGGAATGTCATAAAGTTAAAGTCTCTGTCTTTAGATCAGTGTGTTCAATAATGTGTTTTTTGTCCTTTGTTGTGTATCTTTCAATTATGTTTGTGTTGTAAATAAATCCAAACAATCAAAAAGCCAATTTTTTTTAAATATCTACTCATTCTTTGTGCAAGGTTCCTCATAATGATAGGGCCTGATAGCACCTGATATGGCCATTATAGGAGGGTCTTTGTCTTTCTCAGGTGTGAAACACATCAATATTCATGATGATTCACGCCCACCTCGCATAAAGCTTTCTTACACAAAACAAATATTCTAGGCTACGTGATACAATTTTCAAAAGTCTTGTGAAGAAGTTGTATGAGTTTCATGACCCTATTTCAGTGACATTTCTTTTTCACAAACCACGCATAAACGTCATCATCTCAAAACTAAATTGTTAACATACTGTTCACATATTATTCTAGCAGAGTTTATACAGAATACAGTGTAATCAGACTTTAGCCATGACAATGTCACAAGTAACAGAAATAAGCACATATGTCAGAGCATGTCAGAACACCTCCAGGGCCCAGAAAACACCTGGGATGTCTAGAAAGCACGGCGAGTAGGCATGCCCGAGGTATGGCAATGTGACAAAGTGTCTCATTCCCCTTCTCAGGGAACCACGTTTACAGTCCTAACTGGATACATTCCCCTCGAGGCGGAACTCAAACTGTGTCATGGTTATTGGTGCATCTTAAAAAGACTGTTAAAATTCACAGTAGCTGAAGAAGTGAGGCGCATACAGCGGAATAGCCCATATTCTACGCAGTACTATAAAGCAGAATAACAGTCTGTAAAAAAACCCCCCAGATATATGAAGTGGGAACGCGAAGCGCGATACTGCCCAAATTCCTATAAACTGTGTCAAAATTCACAGTATTACTTTATAGCGCCCTATATCCACAAGGGGGCTAGGAGACCGACTTTTGGATAACACAGAGTGAATAAGATCCACAGCACGTAAACACATATATTCATTCCTTTTTCTTTTTCTATTTTTTTTAAACAAGCTCTTGAACCTCAACCCCCAGTTGGAATGCAATTAAAATAATGCCGAAAAAAGAAAAGAAAAAAAGTGAACTTCAGGGCTTTCAATCACCTTCCTGAGGTCCCTCCTCTGGTTAGTCTGAGGCTGCTACTTAGAACCCCTAATCCTTGGAGGTGGGGCTCTAGCAGCCATGCTCTCTTTCTGAGCCTGTCACCAGCTGGGTCCAGTAACAGGTTCAGATGGGGGGACAGAAGGATGCCGTCTGCGGCAAGGGATGTACCGCTCAAACACCGTTGACTTAACCCTCACCTCCCTGAACTTTTGGACCACCGTTTCAACGGCAGACCCGAAAAGCCCAGCAGTCGGAACCGGGGCATCAAGGAGAAAGGATCTCTTCTTCTTTTAAGCCCCGAGAGGTTAAGCCACAAGTGCCTTTCCTTGGTGACCAGCGCAGCAAAGGAGAGGCTGATGGCACTGGTCGCCTGATCGGCTGTTTGGCGGAGCTCCTCGATCTCAACAGGAACCACACCCCAGCGTCCTTTAGCAGGTCCGCTTGGTACGCTTTCAGTACAGTGATGGTATGCAAGGCACCGCCAGCCTGCCCAGATTATGACCCACCAGGAACAACAGGCGACCGAGAATTGAGAAAGGGAAAAACCCGTCTCAAGCTTGTTGGCCAGATCCATCTGCGAAGCACACGCGTGAAGACGACGTGCCGCCTCGGCAGCTGCGGGTCCAGTACCGCGAGGTGCAGATCACACATCACACATAGCTTCTGAGGATCATTGGTTGTGATGAACCTCTCGAATGGTGGAGCACACTTTCTGAACTTGCGCTCACTTGTGCTTAACTTTTTTTTTTCCACACGCACTCAAAGACAGATTTCCTGAAGGCAATGAAAACTGAGGACGTGCTTTCTAGGCACGTCTTGGACGTCACTGTCCTACTATTTCTAATCGAGACTGGCATTTTGCACACGTGCTTCAGGCACCGGTCATGCTGGAGGCGTTTCCCAAAGCGTCATTCACCATGACACAGTGCAAGTTGAGAGACAGGACATTGGGTGATACAGGAAGCTAAGAAATATAAACTGTGGCAAACAGGAAGCTGAGAGAGACAGGAAAGAGAAGTAGCTAAATAAAAAATTGAGATACACAGAAAAACATAAACAGGAAGCTTTAGTGTGACAGGAAGCTTGGGGAAAGAATGGAGTTACTCAAAAACTGGAAATGGGAATTTGAGAATTTGAGAGAGACCGAGCATTGAGACACACTGGAAACTGAGTGAGAAGAAACAGACAACTAAGTGAGACAGGAAGTGGATGCAATTTGTGAGATGAAAGAGAAGGGATGTGCGCTCTTTCTCTGTGAATGTGTTTCTAGCATCACACACACTGAACTCTAGCCATAAAACCTGCTGCTTAATGACCTGCATTTTCTCATAATACTAATATGTAATATGTCACAGAGAATGGAATAGCTATTACACACACACACACACACACACACAGTCCTAATGGTACTCGTAGTGCTGCATACTGTATAACTTAGACTATTTTCACAAACTTCCACATTTCACATTTTAGTAACAGAGCTATTTAACGTAGAAATATGTATTGTACAGGATAGTTCATAACAACTCAAGTTTTATCATGAATTTCATGACGGAATTGTTTAGTGGAATAGACCTTCCCTGCAGCACTTTTCCATCTCTAAACACACACACACACACACACACACACACACACACACACACACACACACACACACACACACACACACACACACACACACACACACACACACATCCTTGACACTGATTATCACTACATTGATCTACAATACACCATCATACTCCATTTACATTTTTTTCGCTCAACTAAATCCATATCCAGGACACCATTTCTCTAGCTGTGCCATTACCAGCGATTTCATGAAAGCCTGTTAACAGACAATGTGCAAATCAATTTCCTTTGACTTTGTCACGGGGGCCTTTTTGAATGGGTCCCTGAGGGGCTCTCCAGTCAAAAGTGGTGTCCCGTTCTGCAGCTCATGGTGTTCTCTGATCCTTAGAAAATTTGAAGGAAATCTGTAGTCATTAAACTAAAGAGGGAATAAAACAAATCAGACCTGCTCTGACTTGAAACAATGAGAATATTTGCAGATGAACCAATGAAATATGTCTAATTTACCACTCTGAAATGAGAAGATTTAAAAATAATACAGTTTGAGGATATAGTGTCCATGTTGGGCCACTTGTAATTCTGTCTTGGGTTGTTTTTACAGTAGATATTTTGGTGCGAATCGAGACCTTATGCTGCGTTCACACCAAACGCGAATAGAGCATCAAATTAGAGTCTACCGCATCTAGTTTGACGCTTGAACACATTGAATGCTTTCGCATTGCATGAATGCCTCACGCGCGTCCGAGGCGAAATCCGCTTCTTCTGGGAGAGGCAAGTGCTAGGCGGTGGTCTGTTTGGAAGAAAGGCCGCGGAATTTAAAAATACTACTGTTATTGTGTCACAAAATTTTTTAGTAGTTTTAAGAGTTGTTCAGTCGAGAATGTAGTTGTTTAAAGCTCAAATCTGTGGTTTATTTATAAAGATAGCGCCTATTTAAAAAAATGTATCTGACGTTTCGAGTTGTGAGATCCAGGCTATCACCGGGCGCTCGGTGCTCATGTAACCTGCCTGGAACAGCCTTACCTCAGCTAGTCCTCCTGACGTTTGCCGCTGGTAAACGAGAAATGTTTAAATTCACAATCTATAGCAGTTCTATTATATGAAACATATAAGTTAAAATACATTAATGACTCGTTATAACATAGGTCAAATGACTTCTTTAATTATGTGAGTTTTTCTTCATCTCATTCAGAACTGTAGCCTATATGACTGCAAGTGTTCAGTGTCACATTCATAGTTAACATCTGTACAATGTCATTCTTTCTTTCACGCGGGCATTTAGTCATTACAAAATAATTTATTGAGGCCAAATATATAATAAGTTGAGGCCAAACATTTAAAATTACATTATAATTTGAAAAGCTGGCCTGCCCCCGTTTATCATGTCATTTCACCACGTGACAGCAGCAAGCAGGCTTCGATTGGTTAACGCGGCGCGAATTGACCCAGAAGATCAGATTTTTCAACTCGGGCGGCAGACGCGAATTCGCGTCAAATGCGTGAATGCACAAAAAGTCATTTGCACTTAACGCACCATTCGCATCTACCGCGCCGCACTCTACGCCTCATTCACGCCGCAGGAATTTTTTACGAGCGTAATGCGACTTTGCATTGACTTAACATTGAAATCACTCGCGCCTGGCGCACTATTCACATCCGGTGTGAACGCACCATAAGACTATCATTTGGTATGAAAATATGTTTCTGTACACGTCTGCATGAAACCAGTGGTCTGGAATATGGTTATAATCATAGTAATCCTGATGATAATAATTAGATGTGCTGCAAAGGTTTGGTAGTACTGCACAATTGTCTCTCTTGTTATTATTGTAAGTTGAACTTAATGTAAACAATCAATATTTCTCCTGGAGATATAAGTACGTGTCAAGGCAGTGAGTACCCTGACTGTCTAAGGAATAAAACTGTTGCTGAGTCCTTTGGTGTTGGCAGGAAAAATAGTCACAAAATGTGACCATTTATTCGCAAAATGTGACCATTTCTTTGCAATCTGGAGCCCTGGCTGGCGGACAGAGTTAGGCTCCAATAATTATGTCTGTTGTTTTTACAATGTGCTGCAGTGACTTGAGGTCTAAAGCATTGCAATTTTAAAAGACAGTGATATCCAAACCTCATCAGAGCTCTCTTCCTCTTTTTCAACCGGTGTAATCTTTACAGCTCAATGATATTGTTTCTAATATGAAGCCCTCATTCTGTCCTTCTGATGTTCTGCCTCCTCATATTTTTAAAGAGGTTTTTCCAGCTTTAAGTCCAGTCGTTACGGCTATTACTAATAGCTCCCTAGCAAATGGAGTTGTGCCAGCCACTTTTAAACATGCTATAGTCCAACCGTTCTTGCTGTATTTTAATCCTACTTGATTTAAGTGCAGCATTTGACACAGTAGATCATGACATCCTTTTACAAAGACTTAATCATGTAGCTGGCTTTCAGGGACCTGTGCTGAAGTGGTTTGCTTTTACCTTAAGCAGAGACATTTTTCTGTTAATGTAGGGAAATGTTTCTCATCTCATTCAAATATATATATATATATATATATATATATATATATATATAAAATGGAATAACACTGAATAATTAATCAACAAAAGGAAACCACAATTGATCAGTTAAATGTAATCCAGAAATAAAAAGTTTTATTATGAGATTTAAAAATACCTAAAAAATGTATGTCCCTAAGGTCAACCGGGAGAAAATTCCACACTTCTAGGGCCCTGTCAACCCTAGAACGAAGTCGTCTTTTAGGAACGACTTAAAAAGAAGATTGAAAGTTGCAACTAGGTGTATTACTTGTTAGAAGCTTGGCCAAGTACTGAGGAGCCAGATCACGTAATGGCTTATATGTTAACACAAGGATTTTAAAATCAACAAGGTCTCAAACTGGGAGCCAATGCAACGATGCAAAAACAGGGGTTATATGGTCAACAACCCTAGCCTCAGACAGAATTCTAGCTGCCAAATTTAGCAGATATCGAAGTTTGTTATTACAAGATTTAGAAACTCCAACAAGAAGAGCATTACAATAGTATATACATGAGAAAACAAAATAGTTAATGAACCTTTCAGCAACAGAGAATGACAACATTTTTAGACATGCAATATTTCTGAGATGAAAGAAAGAGGTCTTAACAATGTTCTGCACAAAAGGCTCAAATGACAGGTTGGCATACAAATAAAGAATAATGATTGTTTAGTTTACTTTGTAACTCCAAGGCAACACCATCAACAGACAAAGCTAGAGAACCAGCATTACACAGTTGATGGGGAGAGCCAAGAACCATGACTTCAGTTTTGGAACTATTCAAGCACAGGAAATTGTAAGACATCCATATCTCAATCTCCAAAATGAAATTGGAAAGATGAGACATGTCCACATATTGACCAGGTTTTGAGTGTAAATAAATCTCCGACCTCTAATCAGTAACTGTTATGAAGAAGTTCAGAAATGACAGAGGAGGATCCAAATGCAGTGACTATTTTATTAAAACAAAACAACAAATGTAAATCTAGGCAACAAACAGAAGATTCCAAACAAGAGACAACCAGAACTTTACAGAGCACACATAACATCCACATAGGACAACACCAGCTAAAGAACATGAGAAACATGAGTCCATAAACACAAAAACCAAGACAAGGAAACACAGATCGGGCTTATGACAGTAACCATCCAAAAAACAAATTGACTGCGATCAGCCAAGTAGGACCTGAAACAGTCCAGAACAGTCTCCGTTACAACGAAGACAGATTCAGGTTGACAAGTAATAGCATGTGATTGACAGTATCAAAAGCTGAACTGAAAAAGAGCCAGAGTCGGATGCGAATAACAAATCATTGGTGACTTTAACCAAGGCCATCTCAGTATATGCAATTTCCGAAAACCAGACTGATGGGGCTCAAACTTGTTAATTACCATTATATGATTGTCCAATTGAAAGACAACAACACCCTCTAAAATTTTAGCCAAAAATTAGATATTTAAAATTGGACTAAAATTGCTGAAGTTGTTCAAATCGGTATTTTGCTTTTTTATGTTTGAATGTTATCATGACATACAATTATGGGTGGTCATTAATTTGTTTTCAGCTAAATAGCAATAAAACTGAGATAATCATCTTTGGCCCATCAGTTAGCCTATGGCGTTGTCAGTAAGCTTGGTCTCCTCTCTTTTCTGGTCTTATTTTCGATCCCCACAATGTGTTTTGATAAGCAGATCAGTGTTGTTGTGAAAAGCAATTTCTTTCAGTTAAAGTATATTGCTAGAATCAAAAAGATGCTTTCTAAAAAGGACCTTGAAACTGTTATTCGTGCATTTATAACATTAAGGTTAGACTACTGTAATTCACTCTATCTGGGTTTGCCTAAATCAGCTTTAGATTGCTTGAAATTGGTGCACAATGCGGCAGCCAGATTATTGACTGGAACTAGAAAAACATGAGCACATTACACGTACTTGCCTCTCTACACTGCCTACCGGTCAAGTTCAGTGTTGATTTTAACACATTCTGCTTTTTGTTTTTAAATATTTTGCATGAATTTGCTACCTATTATATTTGTGATCTCCTCATCCTTATACTTCTTCAAGATATTTTCGGTCATCTAGTCAATAACTCATCTCAGTCTCTTGTTCAAGTTTTAAAACTAAAGGCGACCAGGCTTTCTGGAATAGTCTTCCCCTTCCAATTATCTTTAAATTGTCTTTGAAAACACATTTTTATTCTTTATATTTTAATTCTTTTGAGCGTGTAACATTTTCATGCTTTCAGCATTTACCATTTGGTTTTTACATCATTTCATGGTCTTTAACCCTCTGAGCCAGAAGAAGACGCCGGATTTTGTAGCCAGATTTTTTCCTCATGACAGCATAAATAACTTAAAATACTCCGTCATTTTTGGCCATGCATATTTATAAAATATAAAAGGTCTGTAAAAATATAAAAATCACATTGTATTTGTGTACACTCACAATAACAACAAATCATTGTGTTTTTGTACAACAAAATTAAAAATAAACAGGCTGCGCTTTCAGCTGTCGCAGTCTCCACGAGAAACTTTATGAAATACATCTGAACAATGTCTTTATCACTTATCACACAAACATAAAACGTAGCCTAGGCCCACGTCTAAAAAAAGCTTGAAACATCTACCG
>JARPMJ010001939.1:0-137001 GCA_033366665.1 Phoxinus dragarum
CTGGCTTCAATGTCCTTCTATTTGCTGACCCGTCTCTCCTTCTCTTTCCCCGGTCGCACCCCTTGCCTCAGGCGTGGTTCGGCGGCTCCCTTGAGGAATGAGTCAGTTGTCCGGCGGTATAAAGGTAAGTACCTCCTAGACCTTCAAGCCACGGCGCGCTCCTTCTCCTGGGCACAGAGATATAACAAAGAAGTACTGGGGTCAGGGGGTGGCAGGGTTACCTCTTGTCAGGGGTCAGTGGTCCGGCAGTATAATGGTAAACAACTCCAGGGCATCCGCTGGATCGGGGTCAACACTGGGACTTTCGTTTGGTGTACAAGTAAGTATAACTTTGCTCACTGGATATCACTCACAGACTTCGTAGGAACGGTACATCCGTTTCTCTCCTCGGCTCGGGCTCTGTGATAGCGATGGCTCGGGGCTTGAACACGGCTTAAATATATGGGCCAGCCGCTCCGCCAGCTTCGGGATCCTTATCCTCCCCAGAGAGGGGGTCGGTCTGGAAAGTGGTCTTTGTGACGACACGCACACAACACAGCACCACACGGCAAATTCCAAGTGTACACTCTCACAGTCAAGACACTGACTCACCCACGGCACTCCACCCACAGTCCAGGTGCACTTAAGGTCCAGAGACCACTTTTTCCACATCGTTTATCTCGGGGGGGATCGCTGAAGCGCTGTTATAGCGAAGGACCAGCAAGGGAGAACGTCGCTGCCGCACCACCCCGGCGTCTTTCCTGTCCACTGTCGCTGGCTTTCCCACGCTCACTCTCTGCAGTGGGGCCACTCGAGTTCCTAGATCCAACTTCACAAAGCCCACAGATGATACACTTCCGATGAATTTTCTACTGCATAAGTTTCTCAGGGTACTCACGCATTGATCAACCCGTGTGCTCGTCTTGTTCCCTCTTGCAGTGCTCCGCTCGCGTCCTGGCCGCTGTGCTCTCTCTCCCAAAGGGATTCGTCGATCAGCACTTCCGGGAAGCTGTCCTGCAGGTAACTTCTCACCAGCGAACACACACTTGAATCACAATGCTCAACCCCGTCTCTTCCTTTCTCTTCGCAGTTCTTCGGATCCTTGATCGCTCAGTCCACAATATTCACCAGGCGTTGCCCTTCGTGTTTTGCCCAGATGCCCAGATCCTCTTGCCGCGACGGCTGGAAGCGGTTACCACCACGCTTGGCCTGAACCCGACCCGGAACCCACAGCCGCGGCGGTGCATGACCGCCGCAACAACTTGCCGCCACCACTTGCCGTCCCAACTGATTTCTGGAAGCCCTCCTTATACTCCTCCTGCTTCCCCTTCATCCAATCCGGGGATCGCGCTGTTCATTGGCGCACCTGCCGCCGATTAACCCTGATTTTGGAGCCGGGAAGGGAAACCGGAAGTGGTGGTGTTTGATCCGGGCGGAACCAATCTCTGCCACTATGGTTCCGCCCCAGGAAAAAGTCACCCCGTGACATAAATCCACTTTAGAGACGTAACTTACGTGTCCTTACTGGAGCTCCCCTGTCAGCTAGAGCTATACATAATAAAACATGTTTTACATCAAAATCACAACTATACTATACTGTCTAACTCCTTTACACCTTCAACAGTTAAAACGTTTACTTTATAGTAGTTTAACACATGCAATTTTAACACAAGGAACCGTGTTTACTCACATTTGAAACCCCCCACGTCGCTGATCTCCGTGATGTTTGATAATGACGTATCCTCTCTCGTGGCCTCCTGGGATAGAAGAGTATCCATCGGACTGCACTCGAAAATCAGCGCTGAAGCAGTAAGCCATCCGGGAACTCCTCGCCTACTCTTTTTTGAATACTGATGTTTCGAACGTACTTCTTTTTTCACGTACTGTTTTCTCCTACTATATATTAGGAAAGTAGGCATATTCTAACGCACTATTAGTATACGTACGTCCGAATCTTGCGATAATTAGTAAGTCACCCAGGTAATTCTCGCCTACTCTTTTATGATTCGTACATACTTTTTCGCTCGCCTACTCTTTTTCTCTACTATATAGTAGGGAAGTACGCGGTTTCGGATGCAGCCTCCTGTCTTATGTTTCCCTTGTCTTGTGTGGACTTGTCATTTCCTGTCTTGTACCATGTTTTGTAGTCTCTTGTAGTTTTTCTTGTTTATTAGGCTCCCCATGTGTTTCTGATTAGCCACGCCCCCTTGTTATCTTGTTTAGCTTGTTAGTCTCTGTACCCTTTGTCTTTTTTCAGTGTTTGTGGGTTCTCGACTTTGAAATGTTGTCCTTGGTCCTGGGTCTGTTTAATTAAAGCTGATGCACGTGGATCCTGCTTCGTCCTTTGATACAATCTACAGCGTTACACAGCCCACATCTGGACCATGTGGAATCTAAGTGTACCAGATTTGGGCCGGATCTGGGCTGAAACTATGTTGCTGTCTGGGCTGTGAACTAACATGATCATGTTTTTTTTTTATTAACTAACATTATCAAAGGTTAATAAATGCTGTAAAAATGTATTGTTCATAATAATTAATGCATTAACTTGTTAACAAATGAGACTTTTTTGTAAAGTGTTACCTTTTTGTTTGTAATAGTAATTTGTTATGAACGGTTGACATTAGTTCTCAGCAAATGCTATATACTCACTTAAAAAAGTTGGGTTAAAAACGACCCAACAACTAACCCAATGGTGGGTTGATATAGCACCGACCTAATGTTGGGTTATTTTATCCCAATAAATTAGGTAACTAGTTTTACCCAATAAATTGGGTTACAAAAAACTAATTTGTTGGGTTATTTGGCCAAAATTATGCTTTAACCAACCTAGTATTATTATTTTATTATTATACTATTATTGCCATGTAAATAAATAACTTACAACTTCAGTATATTGACAATGCTTTATTTACATTCAATGGCATTACATTCAAAGGCATTACATTCAAAAGTTATTATTGCAATTGTTTTAATTTATTTCCTAAAGGTAAGAAATTGTTTCAATAAATAAAAAAGGTGACAGTGCGTTGAGGGAACACCTCCAGGCACAGAATATTAATGTTAAAATTAATTAATTTAGAATTATGTTTTAAGTTCTAAGAAACATGGTACACAAAAACAAATAAACAGTTGTAAACATTACAAGTTGTAAAAAATGTAATTAAGTTATTGTTGCAATTGCTTAATTTACTTCGTTAAGGTAAGAAATTCTTTCAATAAATAAATAAATAAAAGTAATGCAATTATAAACTGCCTCATAATAAGACAACATTGTGTTGAGGGAACACCTCCAGGCACAGAATATTAATGCTAAAATAAATTTATTTACAATTCTTTTTTAAATTCTAAGAAACATGGAATACAAAAACACAAATAAACAAACAAAATCAAGTCCAGTTTAGCCAATTATAAACTGCCTAAGTAGGCGACAGTGATTTGATGGAACTCCTCCTGGCACAGAAACTGCCAAACAGGCTTTGGATACTCGGGAACTTTGGGAATTGCCTCCGTTGCTCCTCCTCCTCCAAATATTGAATGATGTTTGTTCCAACCTTTAAATAGAATTTTGAAATGGTAAATATGCACACATGGATCAAATATTACCCAAATTGTGTTGTCATAAATTATGTACCTACAGGCTATAGATCAACAAATGCTTGTTGCCTCCTGGTAAGAGGACCGGACCATCTTGCAGCCCATTTTGTATGGCAATTTGAAGGAAGGATAGCTGGCAGGGTTTTTCAAAGCAACATCTCCAAGAGTGTCTTTACATTAAACAAAAAGAACAATGGATTAATCTTTAAACAAGTGCATTATATTATAGACAAAATATTACAACTTGACATGAAAGTACAGAGCAGTTGTGCAGGATTTTCTCACCAGAAGAAATGTTAGTCTGAACAGGAAGATCCAAGGCTCTCTTGAATGCGATATGAAATGATTTGTTGAGATGCATGTCCCCAAATTTCAAAAAGTCCTGAGCAATCTAAAAATGAATAAAGAAAAATAAAAGTTAAAATCACACCAACACCTCATATGGTGCAGTAACAAAGAAATTGTGGACATTTGTTTTTCAATATGAAAAATCAAGCTTGGTGAATAAAAATCAAGTGGGATTCTTTTTTTTATTATATAGAAAAATATAATTAAAATGCCACTAAAAGAAAAGATTTAGATTCCGATTGTCAAATTATACCTATTTATTTTAATGAACCAAATCTAGAAAAAAATATACATTTTAAATAAAAAAACGTGTATATAAAACCAACACCAATAAGCAGAAATGAAGTTGCGTATGCATGTGTGTGTACCTGCATTTGTGTTTGTGTGGGTGTTAGGTCTCACAAATGATGCCCTAAATGTTAGAGCGCTGTTCACAAATGCACTGTTGCACCTGCGTGTGTGTTTGTGTGTATGAGCAAGCATGTTTGTTCCAAAATGCATTTGTGACTCAAAGCTTTCCTTTCTGTGTGAACAAATGTTCTGATTTATTCTGGAATTTTTATTTTTTTTAACTGAAAGAAAAAAAAAACTCTTGAGAAATGTAATAAATGTAATAAATTCATACAGGTTAGTAGGGACATGGTGAGAAAGTTATGACAAAAGTTTGTGAATGCATCAAACACTATTTGACAAATGCATTTGCAACCATCTATGTTACATGAAGTACATTCTTCCATTCAACTTGTGGCCCGCAACAATAGAACAATACCAAACAAATAATGAAATAGTTTATCTTTTACACAGGAATTTTCTCTGTAAATCGTTTGTGAATTTACATTTGAGATTTTTTTTTACGCTGTTCAGGAGCCATGTGCCACTGAAAAGTGCTGAGGGTAATAATTGAGATGCAGTTTGACCAATGTTTGCGTTACGTACGTTACGAAGGCAATGCAAAAAGGCACACAATGAATGGCGTTCCGGCCGGACGCGCTTTTTTAGGTCCAAAAAGAGGACATGTCCGGGAAAAAGAGGACGTATGATCACCCTAGTTTAACACTGTAGTATTTTAAATTCACACTAGTTGGGATAGCCCAAGTAGACATTTGCGCTACAATGTAGGCCTTTATATAACAACACACCATAACGTTACCTTCTTCCTGTAAGTGACTGTGACACTGGATGGACCAGGCTTCCACTGGGTCTTGAAGCCGAGCGCGTCGGTCAAATATCTGAAAATATGAATAACTTCCCACAAAGTATTAGAAAGAACATAGAAAGTGAGGAAGAGTATCACAACCGAGTATTAAGAAATACCATCGGTGCCGTTAGTCGCAGATAGCGGACGAAAAGCAGTCGACGGGAGATATAAACATGGAAATAATAGGCTAAACAGAAAAAAGCGGCAATAATACTATGTAAGAGCTTAAAGTCACATTATAATGAAAAAAAAAACATGTATACAATATGCATATAGATATACTGTATAGTGTAATATTAACTCACCCGTGCCGTGTATCTTCTATCACACTTGCGGTGGTCAACCGTTGAAATTTGAATTTTAACCCAACGGACTGCAATGTTATAGAAACAACCCAATAAATGTTCCGAACAACCCAACAGAACGACACAATATTTTTAACCCAACTATTGGATACGCAAAATAACCCAACGTTTTTTAGAGTGTACTATTATGCCTAGCCTCATTATTATTCATAAGATGGACTTTGTTGTCAAAACCAGTAAGAAGCCCACACATAACTTCTTCATTCTGACGGTGCATCTTCTCAATTTTGTCTATTACTATATCTGTCTGTCTCTGCACTCTAGGCACGTTATATTTCACCGGTGACTTTTGATCTTATAAACAATTCATCATTTAGCACAACAACCGCACTTGTCTGTAAACATGCACCATCTGTGTGAACCTGATAGACAGACAGGCACCTGGCCAGAGTGACAGCGAGACACTCTCAGCCCTGCGGTGACAGACACATGTGGCGCCTTAGTTTTGCTACAACTTCAGCGCACCTTTTGAGCCAAACCCTCCATTGCTCCAGAACCAGGAGCTTGTCATCGCTGCCAGCTGCGAAAGGCAGAGGTGGAGGGTCAAAGGTCACGCACGTCAGAGGCAATCGTCGCCCACGGCGGTGCCGTAGCATGCAGGTCTCGCGCATCTGTCGGGAGAAAAGAAGCAGCCAGCCGTGTGTGTCTTTTGTTAGCAGCATTTGCACGGATGGTTCTTCCCTCAGGCAACTCATGAGAATATTACAGAATCGCTTTATTAGTTTCCCCATAGTAAACGCCTCTTCATATTGTCTCTAGCGATTTGATACAGGAAAATAAGCTACTTTCAATTCAGAGTGTACAGATGGAAACATACTAACCATCAACATGCTGTGATGTAACATATGTAACATTCTATAATTTAGGGGTTACATTTCATGTCCATTGATGATAATTTAAATGTTTACGTTTACATTTAATAATTTAGCACACGGTTTTATCCAAAGCAACTTCCAATTGAGGAGAACAATAGAAGCAATCAAACCAACAATAGAACAATATGCAAGTGTTGTGACTAGTACCAGTTAGTCTAGCACAGTACAAGTAGCAAGGCTTTTTTAAATAAGTGTTAGTATTAATGGGTCAAGTGTGGACGAAAAAATATGCGTCTTTATCCGTTTCTTGAAAAGCTTGGTTTGTTTTAGGCAGGTCATTCCAACAGAATGGAACAGTCAAGGTAAAATGTCAGTGAAAGTGATGTTGTGCCTCTTTGGGATGGCAGCATTGTTTTTCTAACTTGTTTTTCAAATTTTCTTCAGAAATGTATTCCAATTAGAAAAGGCATACTATAACGCATACTTAAATCACAAATATATGTTCTAGACTAAATGTGAGCATGCATTTACTCATCTCAGATTCAGTATTCCTCAAAATAAATAAAACAGTGAAATTCAAACTATGAATATTATGCAATCCAGAATGGCAGCAAAGTTAAAAGGTGTTTTTGAGCTGTGCCCTCTGTTGTGCAGGCGTGAATTTGTATTTCCTTTACACTGAGGCCTATTTTTTTTTTCACTTTTGGTGTAAAAGGGCCCATGCAACTGATGCACAGATTGCCCCATTCTGCAGATCACTGATTCCCAAACTTTTTTTGTCAGCCGAAGCTCTTTATAAAGACATACAGCATAATATTTTCTTGAAGTCTACCATAGATTTAAATTAATGTTTCAATCATTTAACAACACATTCACATGTTCACAGTTCTCTGATATCAGTTATTGGTCATATGACATGCAGGTAAAAAAAATTATATTTAAGTAGTTATTGCTATAACAACAGTTCATAGTGACAATGGCTGTCTAACTACAAAGAGGATGAAAAAACTGCGCCATCTGTCTGCTTTCTCTCACGTTCATTTTCAGTGTCAGGTGGAGGGATTGTTTCCTCTGATCGTGGCACATCAGACCACTGCCGCTCTGCACATGGAAACAATATATTTCTGTACATATCTTTCCTGACAGGCCATAGATCAGAGAGAATGGGGGAGACTGACAGGTATGAAGAGTTTCCTGCTCTTTCATTGGGGCTAATGGACACCTCATGACTGTGAGCTGTCGGTCTGTTTTAAAACAGCACTTTAGGAAATTTGTGTGTGGCCAGTATGTAAACAGACACAATCAAACTTTACTGATGAGAAAGAGCTATAATGTTTTGTGCTTATGGTCACGGTTGATGGCATATTTAGTTTGATGTGTGTGAAAACAGCTGTAAATGACAGACGTACTGTGTGCTAAATTGTTTAAAAAGGTTCAGGTCGTACTAGTTCCCTTTCAGTCGATCACGTTCGACGTAGTCAATCGAATGAATGGGATCACGCTATAAGGGAGCCTGTCATCTTTGAGTACTGTTAAAACGAGCCAATGCACATTGGCGTGCGAGATTTGCATCCGCCCCGCGGCGTGGGTACCAGTTGTCTTTCGTTTCGGAGCAGATCGGTGTCGATGTCTCTGAAGAGTGCTGTTGTTTACAATGAGCGAGTGTGTCGGTTAGGGCTGGGCGATAAAACGATAACGATAATTATCGCGATATAATTTTTCTCGATAAAACGATATCAAGAGTTCGATAAATGTTCGATAATGTTTTTGCGCCAAAAGCGGAACGAATCTCATTTGAACCGCGCGCGCCACACGGACCGTTTATCCGCTCGGCTCAAAGTCCAAACGGCAGCGCGAGCGCGAGCTCACTCGAGCAGACGCGTTTACTCTGATCGGTCTCGGTCACTAGATCCAGTGAGAGCGCTTGAATTCAGCGAGGAACAAATGTCTCAGTGATTTAAACCAGTTTAAAGGCAGATGAGACCGCGCTGACGAACAGGAGAAGCACTGTGCGCAACGATACAGTCAGAAGCTTCTCCGTCGACACATTCCCATCATTTACCACGGATTTAACGTTAGCCTAGTAATATTAACTGCATCATGAAATGTGGGATATATATATATTGAATTGTATAATATTATTAATGTAGACAATGTATTAAAGGACTAATGGAATATAATTACAGTTTTTAATAATGTATTTAGGCTACTGGTTTTCATAAATACCATAGAAACCATAAAGTTACATTTTATCTGTGGTTATCATGATCTAAATGCATGATGCTGGATGACCAATGGTTAATTTTAATAAAACTAAAGAATATTACATTTTACCAAATAAAAATAATGTTGTTACTTTTTTTAACAGATGTTACTGTTTTTGTTAATGAACATAAATTGTATAAAGTAAATCTGCATCCTAACTCAAGCTAATACAACTGAAATAAAGATATTTATTTTGTTAAGGAAAAATGTCAAATGTTTGAATGTTCTACCTCGGATTTGTGAATGTTCCCCTGTTTGGCAAGTGTTTGTCATGATATGTTCTGACAATAAAGAGTAGTTTAAAAACTCAACGCTCTGGTTTCTACAGCTTTCACTTAGGAGTACAAATCTGTCTTTAAACTTGAAATAAATAAAGATTTGACATTTATCGATAATTATCGATATCGACTGATATAAAAAAAAATATTGTGATATTTTTTTTTGGCCATATCGCCCAGCCCTAGTGTCAGTGTTCTTCTAGGAAGACTCTCCTAGTGCTGGTGGTTCTACAGCGCCAGTGATCGTGAGCTTTGACCTCTCAACTGCTGTTTTAACAGCATAACATTTCTGTGTTTGTTGACGGCTGGTTAGAGGGCGCAAAAGTGAGTACTTCACTGTTTCAGTTCACTGTTCAGTGTTGCCGCGGTCATTCCATGTGTGCTCCGGTACTGGTGATGGGTCCAATTTTCTGAAAGAGCAACACGGGTGTGTTTGCGTCTTTTTCAAGATGCCATTCTACCTGTGTGTTTCGTTTCCTGCGATCGTTTCCTGTCCCCCTAAAATGGACGATCACAATAGTTGTATCACGCGGTTGTAAAAAAAATAATAATATATATATATATAATATATATATTTTATGTGGTTTTTGTGGATAATTCATGTTCTCATTGCGAGAATGACTATCGCAGTGTTGAGATCGAGACTCGCCTTCATGCGTGAAGGTGGAGTCCTCATTACCAAGCCCCACTACGGCGCTGCTACAGGTCTATCAGCCCAGGGCACTCATGGACATGCACGAGGGTAGCCCAGACCGTGAGCTCCGCACGGCATCCGACCCTCCGGGGCATGAGTGTCGTGGCGTGCGTGATCAGTCTGGTGATTAGATCAAATCTAGCCAGGCCCGTGTCCGACAGCTCATCATAATTATCAGCCCGAGTCCGACCCCGTTTTTTTTTTTTTTTATACACAGGCTCAGCTGTAGCCTGGCCTAGGGCAAACTAGATATTTGCAGCCATTCAAATAGGTCCGTTTTTGTTAGTTATGTTTCTTTTCATTTCTTTATTAAGTTAATTTAGACAAATGTTCGGTTTCTTTTTGTTTTTTAATTGATGACCAAGCAGCCGACAGCGAGTTAAACATGTTTGATCCATTTAGCCTCTCAAATCAACACTTTACTTGGCTACAATAAAATCCATAAAACACCTTAAGCATATCACACATAGACAGTTATAGTTTAAACGTTTATTATCATTTTTTAAAAGCTGAGGCAAACTGCTCTGCTGCTCAGTCGCAACAGCGCTCGCAAACGAAATGAGCTAGCCTACAATCTAAACAAATCAAATAAATGGAATGGCATTAAATTAAAAACAAACATGCAGATTATCTTACCTCAAAAATCAAGTCTTCACTACAGAACATGGCCATTCTTATTTCCAATAGTTTCCAACAGACTGATGAAAATAAAGTCGTTTTCAAACGAAAACCAACAAGACAGCCCCTAACATGGCTAAGAACAGTTTCTTACAGAGCATCGTGAAGAAAAATCACAGCATCAGTGGAAGGTTTTAATCCAGTTGTACTTTTTTCTTGAACTATTCCAGCTGCGCTGAAGTCACGCTCGCTATACTTCTGCTGCTGGCGGGGACACTAAAAACAGCGAGCCGGTCGCGCAAATCTTGGGTCGTCCCGCCGGGAAACCTGTGTGTGTGCGTGTGTGTCATGTGTCAGTCATATGTCAGTGTGATATGTTTAAAACGTCTTTCTATGTTTGTTTTTCCATCGTCAACTTCTCATATTTAATTTTAATACATGTCTGAAATAGGCTATAAAAAGAAGGATAAGCCTAAAACAGGCCCGAGGCCCGGCCCGCGTGTGAACTATGACGTGAAAATTGGCCCGAAGCCCGGCCCTAGGGGCGTAAATAAGTCGGGGCCCGTCGGGCTCGGGCTGAAATGCAGGGCTCTACTGGTGATGTCCACCGTAGTGATCCTGGAGCGCCATCGTTGGCTCAGCCTGGTTGATATGGCGGATGCAGACAAGGTTCGGGTTCCTGGTCTCCCCAATTTCCCAGGTTGGGCTGGTCGGCGACGTGGTGGAGAGCTACACTCAACAGTTCTGTGCCGCTCAAGCGCAGCTGGAGGTAATCCGGCACATCCTGCCCTGGCGGACCGCTGCTGCCTCCACCCTGCCGCCTGTGGCAGTTCCTCCGCCTGCTTGTTGCTGAGGGCATCCCCTTGCCACCGCTCCCGCCGGGACTCCACAGCAGCCTCCAGCCAGGGCTCAGTGTGGAGCTGGTCGCAGTAGGGGTGCCCAGCCCGCTCCAAGCGCTGCCAAGCCAGGTGGCAAGCGAAAGCGTTCCTGAGCGGGCCACTCAGGGATGGAGGAGGATGCTCTTGGAGTTGGTCACCGATCCACTCCCTCCCCAGGGTGGAGTCTTTGTTTGTGTGTGAGTGCCTGTTCCGCAGCTGGCTCCCAAAACAGAAAGAAAGAGCAGTTTCCTCTGTTCCTGGGTCCCAAGAGGGCCAGTCTGGCGGTGTGCGACACTGTAAAGCCATGAACCCCTCAGCCCACTTTTGGTCGGCAGCTGGGTGCGGTTCGATTACCTGGTCATCCGCCTTCTCACGCATCCCCTGCCATCCCGTGGAGTCAGGTAAGTGTTGCACTGCACACTCAGACCTCGCTTCGGGCCGCCCTCGGGCCTTCCGAGCCGGGTCCGTCTTCCACCTCGCTGCCCCACCTCGGGTACGTCTGTGGTCCCTCTAGCCCCTGGCCCAGTTCGTAGAACCCTAAAATGCTTCCCAACCGGTCCAGCTGGCCCCAAACTGTACCATCAGACTCGGCTATGCGATTCATTATCGATCGGTGCCCGCCCAAGTGCAGTAATATTCATCACACCTAGGTGTTGAGCAATGCTCCTGTCTTGTGCACGCATATCGCAGTCCTACTGGTGAAGGACGCAATGCTGCCGGTCCCTTCAGCCGATGTGAAGGCTGGCATCTATAAGCCCGTAATTCATTGTACCGAAGATAGGTGGTGGGTTACGGCTATCTTGGACCCATGTCACTTGAAACGGCCCCTTTTTCGAAAGCCTCCCATTAAGTTTCTAAACACAGATAAGCATTTTCGAATGCTCCGTCCCCAAAGTTGGTATGCAGCGTTTGACCTGAAGGACATGTACTTCAGATCTATATCCTTTCGCACGACAGGCCATCCTGTGTTCTTGCGTTCGGAGGTCGAAGTATCAGTACAAAGTCCTACCCTTCGAGTGCTCCATAGCCAGTTGGGTCTTCAGGTCAACTGTGAAAGAGCAAATTCGCCCACGGGTTGAGGATCTCTTTTCTAGTTTGGAGATGGACTCTAACACGTCTCTTAACGAGAGTGTGTGTCCGGTCAGTTCTGTACAGAAGTGAGAAAGGGTCCCACTGAAACTTTTCAGAGGGTCCTGGAGTATATGGCAGATGCAGCAGTACGGCTTCCTCCATATGAAGACCGCTTCACCACTGGCTTCCCGGCCGAGTCCCTATGTGGCCATGGCAGAGCGGCACGCTCCGTGTGACAATCACCCTGGCCTGTCGCCAAACCCTCAGCCCGTGATCAAACCTTTTGTTTCTCCAGGCCAACCGCTCCTAGAACGAGTGTCCACCAACATCGGCTGAGGGGTCACGTACAAAGAGCATGCAGTAACCGTGGTCTGGGCGGACTCCGACCGCACTGGCATCCATTGCCTCAAGTTGCTTGCAGTTCACCTCGCTTTAAAAAACAGCTACTCAACGAGCATGTACTGGTCTGAAAAGACAACATTGCGACCGTTGCACTACGCTTCCCTTGCATGCCGCAACTCGCCCGCCACCTTCTCCTTGGAGTCAGAAGCTTCTGAGGTCGCTTCATTCCACTTATTCCTACCGGCCTGCTCAATCGTGCCGCTGACGAGCCTCACGACAGCCTAGGACCCAGGGAGACTGGGCAGCTGGGCAGGAACCACTTCGGGGCAGCTCAGTTACAACTGTTTGCCTCTCCGGACTCGTTCCTCCACCAGTTGTTTTACTCCTTTCTGAGCGGACAACCCTCTGCACGGAAAGACACTGGCTCACAGCTGGCCCCGGGGCCCCTGCAGAAATGTATTCCCTAGTGAGCCTTCTTGCACAACACTGTGCTAGATCAGGGAGGAGATAGAGCAGGTCTTGAAAGTTGCCCCTTATTTCCCAACTGGACCTTGTTCTCTTGAACTTTGCTCCTCTAGACAGCCCTGTATCGAGTTAACTCAAAGGGGAAATATTAATAATAATCCATAATTACCAATAATTACTGGACAGCATGGCATCCTGAACGGATTGCGAAGGCCAAGAGTTGATTGTTGCCCATTCAGTGATGGTAAGCGTGTAGTTTTCTGGATTGAAGCAAAGGCAGTCTGACTCTGTTGAGAGAGTGAAGGCCTAGCAGGCCATGTTCGCAGTCTGGAGGGCTTATGGGCCTGCCGGGCCTTCAGAAGACTTCTAGGTCAGTATCATCTTCTCATCAGGATTTCAGAAAGGACCAAGAGAGAGGGAAGGGCTAGTGGAAAGGCTATTTAAGCTTGACAAAAGTCCCACCTCTCAGGGTTGGCTCGACCAATAAGAAAGGGGGAATGTCCAGGTGGGAATTTCCTCTGTTGGGAGGATTTATGGCTCTGTCTCAAGTGTGATTAGACATAGCCATTGCGGATTGTGTCCATTTATACTCAGATAGATATAACAAACATACACTGCATTCTATGAGAATGTGATGTACACTAAAGTGTGAGTCATTAAATGAGGATTAATTAGATAGGAGACCCGATGCAGGTGGGGTTACATTGACTGTTGGTTAGATCATAAAATACACAGTATCAAAAACAATAGTATTAAAAACATTACAAAGTACAGTAAATTATCACACACAATGTTCTGGAACGTATGTTCATTTATAGACCAGGTCATCTATGATTAATGCAGCAAGTCTGTATGAAAGATTGCTTCCGTCTCCCCCATTGTCTCCGTCTTGAGCATGTGACCACATTTTTTAACAGCCATAAAACCAACTTATCTGATCATGGTCATGGTAACTAAGACCTTCTTGCACTCACTGGGGGATGGGATCCCAGATCCCAGAGTGAGTTTTAAAGATTGTTTGGTACATATACCAAATAATTGTGTCTGATTTGTCTCAGTCGTTATAGCCCCTTCTTGACTCTTTCCTCTGAGTACTTCTCAGGGACGGGGCATGATGACACGCACGTTCAGACCTTAAGAAAACTCCAGCTCTGGTCCTAAAAGGACCAACCTGCGTCCCAGTAGCAACTGCCCATAGATCAGCACTTTTAGCCACCTAGTGGCTTATCTGTAACTTTGCATATGGATTTGATGGCTGTTTTCTTTGCCACCCCTGTGATCCACAGCCAGCTTAAGACTTTGCAAAGTGATCGCCCTGTCTAGCCCCTACAGCCCACCTATGTGGGCTCACGGTATGTCTTCTAGTCTTTTCCCCGGAAAGTCTTCACCAGATCCTGGTACTTTGCACATTTCTGCTAATTTGCCTCTTTCATCCACTCTTCCTAGAGCACTGTAATTCCCAGCATGATCAGCTGTTTTGTTACCTCAGAGCTAATGATCATGTCTGGCTGGAGAGATTTCACTGCAGCATGCGGTTGGAACTTCAACTGATGGACTATATGGGGGCACAGTGTTTTTTGCTGATATTTATGGCCATAGCTATACTATCAGCAACTGCCCTATGCACATGGTCATGGCACCAGCGATAACAGACTTTCCAAAAGGCCTTTGGGCAGTTGTTGAGAAGGTGTTCCAATGAACCTTAGTGTGTCAAACACAGCCTGGACAAGGGATTTAGTCTGCCTGCATGATATGCCTACCCATTTAGCCCATGCTCCCTGTTGACTTAACCCAACCACCCTACTAACTCGATCAACTTCCACACTGGATCTGACTTCCTGATGGATCAGATGGTGATGATCTTCGCCCCAAGCCTTACCAACTTGGACTTTTGGGAAATATCACAAACCTGCTCTGCCATTTTTCAAATTTCCCACCAATGTTTTCTGCATTAGGGGGTACCCAGGTGAAAAAAAAGTGCACTAAAATACATTTTATTTAAGTGCACTTAGTACACTTCCATAATACACTTCCATAATGTACTTAAAGTGCTCTATTTTCGACCCACTTATTTTGCACTTAATATACTAAAAGCTTATCTTAAGTACTGCTTAATATAAACTTAAGATCATCTTAGTGTACTAAATTGTGCTTTTTTGGGACACATTGAAATTGAACTAAAGTGTATTTTTAATATACTATTTCATATTTGTAAAAAATTTATTTCGTTACCACTTTAAGTATAATTTAAACCATCTTTAAATACAATAATAAACTATTTAAATAATAATAATAATAATATATAATTATATAAAAATTATACTTATAATGTATTCCTACATTTTAAAAAATAGACTAAAATACATTTTAAGTTCACTTAGTACACTTCCATAATACACTTCCGTAATGTACTTAAAGTGCTCTATTTTCGACACACTTATTTTGCACTTAATATACTAAAAGCTTATCTTAAGTACTGCTTAATATAAACTTAAGATCATCTTAGTGTACTAAATTGTGCTTTTTTGGGACACATTGAAGATGACCTAAAGTGTATTTTTAATATACTATTTCATATTTTTAAAAAAGGTATTTCGTTACCACTTTAAGTATAATTTAAACCATCTTTAAATACAATAATAAACTATTTAAATTATAATAATAATAATATGTAATTATATAAAAATTATACTTATAATGTATTCCTAGATTTTTTAAAAATGGACTAAAATACATTTTAAGTTCACTTAGTAAACTTCTATAATACACTTCCGTAATGTACTTAAAGTGCTCTATTTTCGACCCACTTATTTTGCACTTAATATACTACAAACTTATCTTAAGTACTGCTTAATATAAACTTAAGATCATCTTAGTGTACTAAATTGTGCTTTTTTGGGACACATTGAAGATGAACTTAAATATGCTTTTAACATACTATTTCAGCTTTAATTTTATCTTCAGATTAAATCTTTAATACATTTTTAAATACACTTATAAATTATTTAAAATATACAAATATATCAACTTTGCTATACAAATCATATTTATGTATTACTCACATATTTTTTTATATAGTAAATCATTTCAAATATGTTTTAATACTGTGAACAGTACCTTTATAAAACATAATTAAATATGTTAATGGTGTATTAAAACACACAGTAAAAAAAATATTTGTATAAAACACACACACTTTGAAAGCTAGTAAACTTTAATGCATTACCCAGTGTACATCAGTACAGCAGCATATGTAAACTGTAAAAAAAAATAATACATTAACATAAAATACAGTGATTTGCAGAGGTATTATAAACAACAACAAAAAAAACTAACTTCAATAAACCCAACTAGTCAATAAAGTGCAGTCATTAATAGCTGAAAACAGTTACAGTACTGTTACTGACTGGTCTTTGAGTTTGCCTCATTGTTGCATTTCCTTCGAATCAGTGCTCGCACCTCAGACGTGTTGGAAATTGTTTGATCACAGTGTCTATGAAAGGGGAAAAAGATGAGTTTATTTTATATTAAAGCAAAATTAACCTCTGTTAAAAAAGTAACTGTTCCCTATCAAAAGGGAACTTGCACTGCTTCGATGATGCTATTGGGGAACAATGTCCTCTAGGCGCCTCTTTAATTCACCTGAGTCGCACTAGTCGTGTCATAGGCTGTCGCCAGTCAAATTCTATTGGTGTGATTGTACAGCGTTTCAAACACCGGTTCACATGGAGGGTGTTCCTCATAGCGTCATCAATGTCTCATTCCCTGTTCTCAGGGAACAGAGGTCGTAACCTAGAAGTTTTTTTATTACAACAGTACACTGTAAAAAATGTCTAACCTCTCCAAGTCAAAATTTTCTAGTGACTGGTCACATCTAAATTTTTTAATTGGCCCAAGTGCAATTCTTGTTGCAATAGTCTGTTAACATTGGCTCAATGAGAAATAATACGTCAGACTAATTGAAAAATTTTGATGTGATCAGTCACTAGAAAGTTTTGACTTGGGGATGTAATTTTTTTTTACAGTGTATGATGTTTTGACATTTCCCTCTGTTGTACATACAAGGTGAAAAACACATACTGTTAAATGTATTATAAGTGCATTAAAGTATATTTGTTTTGTACAAAAAACATACTTAAGTACATATTTATTACATTTAATAGTAAGTCTTTTTCACCTGGTAAAAATGGAATTATTTAACATGGTATGTAATGCTTAGTTCATATATTTTAACAGTAGACATTTCATATAAAATGTTAATGTAATTCAGAAAAGGAGTTAATAAAATAGCTCTTGAACAACTGTGAAGTCTACATATGTCACTGTATCGCAGCAAAAAAGGGCAATTTAGGCTAACTGTTTAACTGAAAAAGTATACTCAGCCAACAAGAATAATAATTAAAATGTACAACAAATGCTAATCTTGTTTTAGTCAGCCCCCTTTGACTTTGAGAGCAAAAAAAAAAAGAGTTATGTACAGAAACGCATACACTCTTCAAAGAGTTAAGGAAATTAGAAGTAGTGCAAAATATTGTAACGTTAGTGACTTGCAGCTGTCCCAAAAAAACAATTAAATAAACAGATTTTTACATGAATGAACACAAATTAGACTAGACTAGGAAAAAATGTTGGAAAAAACTAGGACAAAAACTAAACAGTGAGCTATTTATTTATGCAAACAGCAACGTACTCGGTTACTAACGTAACCTCGGTTCTCTCTAGGAGAGGGAACGAGTACTGCGTCGATTAGCGACGCTACGGGAAAGATATTTCTTTGTCGAGATTGAAGCCTAAAAATTAATCCTTAATTTTGTAATATGTAAAACGCTTTTCTGTAGCATACAACCCTAGGCGGAGCAATATCGCTCGCCCATTGGCTGCTCCGCCAGAAAAGCACAGCCTATGCGAGGCCAGTGACGCTGACCAATGAGGGTGCTTCGCGCCCTTCTGCGTCATCTCCCGCCGAAACAGGCGTGGCCTAGGTCTATAAATACCAAGCATAGCTGCTTCCACTCCGATTTTCGTCACAGAAGCGACACAGCGTGGGCACGCACGGCATGAGACGCAGTACTCGTTCCCTCTCCTAGAGAGAACCGAGGTTACGTTAGTAACCGAGTACGTTCTCTTACGTAGAGTTCTCTCCTACTGCGTCGATTAGCGACGCTACGGGAACCCCTGTAAGACGCCGTGCGTGTTCTTGGACCGACACAGACACCCAAGCCCTGGCATGCCAGAGCCAACACCAAGAGTACATAGGGAGAGCGGCTAGAATAGCATCATCCCTTTATAATAGGGCCCCTAAGGGCATAATAACATATATATGTAAATATAGATATATATGGGGGGGTAATAGCATGCTCATGGGACACATTGTCAGTGAGTGATGCTTAAACATTTTAGTGACCTGGGCCGCAGTGCGGGGCAGGAACACTATACCTGGGTCTTAGACCGAGAGCAGTTTAGCCTGCAACGCAGGAACCTCTAGGTTATAGAACCTTATAAATGTAGACGGGGAGGCCCAGCCTGCCGCCATACAAATATCTTGCAACGAGATTCCGCTATACCAAGCCCACGACGAGGCCATGCCTCTCGTAGAATGTGCTCTGATGCCCAGGGGGCATTCCAAACCTCTAGATGCGTAGGCTAGCGCAATGGCATCCACTACCCATCGAGATAGGCTCTGTTTCGTCGCAGCACGTCCTTTAGAGCACCCACTGAACGAAACGAAGAGCTGCTCCGTCTGTCGAAAAACAGCGGAGCGGGACACGTAAGCTCTTAATGCCCTGACCGGGCAAAGGAAGCTATTTCCGTCCTCAGAGGCCGGCAGAGCCGACAGGGAGATGACCTGAGCCCTGAACGGTGTGTTGAGGGACTTAGGTACATACCCATGCCTCGGTTTCAACACGACTATAGAGTCGTTGGGCCCGAACTCCATACAAGAGGCTCTTACTGAGAGCGCTTGCAGATCCCCCATACGCTTCACTGAAGCGAGAGCCAAAAGAAACACGGTCTTGAGAGACAGGTGTTTCATGTCAACTGAGTGAATAGGCTCGAAAGGGGCCCCTTTCATAGCGTTTAACACTGTAGAAAGGTCCCAAACGGGGACTGAAGGAGTCCTTGGAGGATTTAACCTTCTGGCTCCTCTAAGGAAACGTACCACCAGGTCGTTTCTGCCCAGTGCATGGCCAAGCGTCGGATTGACGAACGCTGATATGGCTGCCACATAGACTTTGAGCGTGGATGGGGTCCTACCCTTATCCAACAGCTCCTGCAGGAAGGAGAGAACCTCCGTTTCCCCGCACTGAAGAGGTGATAGACCTTGGTCTGAACACCAGTCAGAGAACACCGACCATTTGGAAGCGTAGAGCCGTCTAGTAGACGGGGCCCTAGCCTGCTCGATCGTGTCTAACACTCCTCTTGGGAGTTTAGCGGGTACCCGTTTATGGCCCACACATGAAGGGACCATAGCTCCGGGTGAGGATGCAAAATCGAGCCCCTGGCCTGCGAGAGAAGGTCCCTCCTCACTGGGATCGGCCACGGAGCAGTACTCTTGAGCTGCATCAAGACTGGGAACCAGGGTTGATTCGTCCAGTATGGTGCGACAAGAAGCACTGAGCATCCGCTTTTCCTGATTCGCTCGAGCACTTGAGGCAGGAGTGAGACAGGGGGAAAAGCATAGAGCGGACGGCGGGGCCAGACTTTGGCCAGCGCGTTCGTGCTCTTTGAAAAGAATTCTGGGCAGTGAGCGTTTTCCTGGTTTGCAAACAGGTCTATCTCCGCTCTGCCGAACTCTTTCCACAGCAGACGCACTGTCTGTGTGTGTAGGGACCATTCTCCTGTCGGAACATTGTTCCGTGAGAGTCTGTCTGGTCCTACATTCAGGCGACCAGGCACATGGATCGCTTTCAGCGAGCGCAGGTTGTGCTGGGCCCATACCAGTATGCGTTCTGTCAACCTGTAAAGGCTTCGGGATCTCACGCCACCCTGGCGGTTTATATAGGCTACTACCGACGTGTTGTCCGAACGGACTAGGACGTGGTGTCCCTTTATCCGAGGACGGAAGCGCCTCAGCGCTAAGTCCACTGCCATCATTTCTAGGCAGTTTATGTGCGGTAGTTCGACTCGTTCTGCCATTGGCCAAAGAACGGTCTGCCTTCGAGCAGTGCTCCCCAGCCTAAGGTGGACGCGTCCGTGGACACCACCTTCAGGCTCGAGGAAGTCCCCAGGCTTACACCTGACCGGTACCAGTCTGACGCTCTCCATGGTGTCAGGGCTGAAACGCATTCCTGATTGACCTTGAGGCGATAACGACCGTGAACCCATGCTCGGCGCGGTACACGCGCTTTTAGCCAGAACTGCAGTGGGCGCATGCGCAGCAGGCCCAACTGTAGAGCTGTCGATGCTGCGGCCATGAGGCATAGCATTTTCTGAAATCTCTTGAGCGGCACTATATGGCCGCTGCGGAAGGATTTCGCCATCCGCAGGGAATTTCGCCTGCGCTGTGATGACAGTCGAGCTGTCATAGACAGCGAGTTCAGCTCCAGTCCTAAAAAGGAGATCCTTTGACTGGGAAACAGTGAACTTTTCTCCCAATTGACTCTCAGACCTAAGCACTCGAGGTGATCGAGAATTAGGGTCTTGTGGCGGATGAGTTCTGAAGGTGATTGAGCTAGAATCAGCCAATCGTCCAAATAATTCAGAATTCGAATGCCGCGGAGTCTCAGGGGTGCCAGCGCCGCGTCCATGCACACTGTAAATGTACGAGGTGCTAGAGACAGGCCGAATGGCAGGACTGTGTACTGATATGCCTGGCCCTCGAAGGCGAATCTCAAAATCGCCTGTGACGTGACGCAATTTGTATGTGAAAATACGCGTCTTTCAGATCTATTGCCATAAACCAGTCTCCTCGGCGAATCTGCGCGAGGATAGCTCTGGTCGTGAGCATTCTGAACTTTCACTTTGTCAGCGCTTTGTTCAGATGCCTGAGATCTAAAATGGGTCTGAGACCCCCGTCTTTTTTCGGTACCAGAAAATATCTGCTGTACAGACCCCCTTCGCTCTGAGCTTGAGATAAAGGCTCTATGGCCCCTTTGCTCAATAGCTTCGCTATTTCAGCTCGAAGTAGATGTGCTACTTCTGTTTTCACCGTAGTTTCGACTTTCTCCGTGAAACGGGGAGGGCGTCGATGAAACTGTAGCGAATAGCCTCTTTTTATAGTCTCTAGCACCCATTCTGAGACCCCGGGAAGTGTTTCCCATGCATCTGCACGTGTGACTAGGGGTTGAATGTAATCTGGGCCCTGGTCGCGAAATGGCGGCGACACGAGAGCAACCGTGTGCTGTAACATGGACGCCGTGGCGTCTGAGGCGGGGGGCATGTTTAACACAGTATGCATCCCGCGCGCACTCTGTTCTCTGAGTCGAGAGAGAGTGCGCGGGACGAGTCCCGTAGGGCTCGTTATATTCGTGAATAAATGTGGGCGCGGGGTGGCGGGCACACTTATAACACCGGGAATACTGTGTTTGTGAACTGACTGATCGTTCGTTGGTTTCGTTTTTACAGAAACCGCGGAGCGTGCAGTGTGTAGTGGTTGTGGGCACTGGACAGTGGGCACGCTCACTACATGTAAAGCACAATCGGCATGAGCCGATTTTATGTGTGCAGACCCTGTTGTACAGGGCTGTGCTTGCACGGGTTGAAAAACCGGGCTCTGGTCGCGAAATGGCGGCGACACGAGAGCAGTTGTGTGCTGTAACATGGGCGCCATTGTAGCGTGATGCGGGAGCACGCTTAATCGAGCGGGCAGCCCGCGCGCGCGCTCAGCTCTCTCAGCTGAGAGAGAGAGCGCGCGGTGCGAGCCCCGTACGGCTCGGCATGTTAGAGAATAAATGTGGGTGCGTGAACGCGGGTACATTTATAGCACTGGGGAGTACTGTCTATTAGAACTGACTGACCGTGCATCGGTTTCGCATAGAAACCCTGTGACATGTAGCTTGTAGTGATTGTGGGCACTTGAAAGCGGGCACGCTCACTACATATAATGCACAATCGACATTTAGTCGATTTTATGTGTGCAAGCCCTGTATTGTTTGGGGCTGTGCTTGTGTGTACGAATGGGCACTGGGTCGTGGGCATACAGTTACACACATTACATCATCGGCCGTGGCCGGGACACCGTGTAGCACAGAGAGTACTGTCTATCAGAACCGACTGACCGTGCATTCGTTTCGTTTTTACAGAAACCACGGGACATGCAGTGTGTAGTGATTGTGGGCACTGAAAAGCGGGCACGCTCACTAACTTACATGTGATGCACAACCGACATAAATCGATTTTATGTGTGCAAGCCCTGTATTGTGTAGGGCTGTGCTTGTGTGTACGAATGGGCACTGGGTCGTGGGCATTACGGATACACACATTACACCATCGGCCGTGGCCGGGACACCAGAAAATACATTTCAGATTTACCTGGGGCGTCGTGAAAACGGCGTTTGTGTGCAGGCAAACGGGCATTGATGCCGATTTGGTGACTGCAGAATACACTGGCACGGTCGCGTATGTTGGGACTGTGCGAGCGAGACATTTTAGTGAAATCCGGCCGCGGCGGGATTTTAACACTGTAGCTTTCCTCGAAGCAGAAAGTGCGCATCCTGGCTGAAAACGGGGTTTTCCGGGACTCCGCGATTTCTTCGTGAATTCAGGAAGAAAAAGGCGCGGGTCGTGAGGACGGTAACGTACGTTCCTCTGCAGAAAAACAGCCATCCAGCCGGTAAGTATATCGATGCTGGTCTTTCTCCGTCGACGCTCACGAGCGGCGGGGGAGGGGAGATCCTCGGAGCTCGCCCATACCTCGCTACCCGAAGCGAGGAGAGAACAGCCGTCGTCCTCCACAGACGCGGCTTCACCTTCCTCGTCCCTGACGGACGCGGCGGCACACAGCGGCCCTTGTCCGTCGGTCAGAGAGTCCAGCGAAGCGGGCGGAGAAGCTGGCGGCAGCAGCGGCGAGCACCTCGTGGTGGAGGGAGGTTCCGGGCTCCGCTAAGCACGGCGCTTTTCACGGCGCGGCACTACAGCGGGCGGAAAGATGCAGCTTCAGTAAATGAACGCCCAGCGAGTCCGCAGAGTCACCGTAGGCATCAAATCACAGTGATGGCAGCCGCCATCGACGAGAGCTGAAGCTGCGTGATCCTCACAGGCAGGAAACACAATCACGTGGTCCCCGACGCTGAGTGGGGCTCTACACGAGCCACAGGAGGTGCGAGACATCTTGAAAAAGACGCTCGGCTCTTTTAGTGGTGAAAAACTGTGTGACGCGACGGCGAACACACACACAAAACACACACACATAATGTAAAGGATATTCCACGCCGGAGAAGCGCAGCAGGGAACGGCGGCTGAAGGCGGCGATGACCAGCGGCTTCAGGTAAGGGCTCGTCCTGCTGAGGTGCTGTATCAGACGGCTGTGGTGGCTCGAATCCGGTCCTACGATGCGTGTAGCTTCGTGAAGAAAAGAAAATCGGAGTGGAAGCAGCTATGCTTGGTATTTATAGACCTAGGCCACGCCTGTTTCGGCGGGAGATGACGCAGAAGGGCGCGAAGCACCCTCATTGGTCAGCGTCACTGGCCTCGCATAGGCTGTGCTTTTCTGGCAGAGCAGCCAATGGGCGAGCGATATTGCTCCGCCTAGGGTTGTATGCTACAGAAAAGCGTTTTACATATTACAAAATTAAGGATTAATTTTTAGGCTTCAATCTCGACAAAGAAATATCTTTCCCGTAGCGTCGCTAATCGACGCAGTAGGAGAGAACTCTACGTAAGAGAACTAAAACTTACCAGTAACTTCTGATAGCAGTATCTTCATCTCTTCGCGATTCGACTTGAAAAGCTTGGCTCTGATTGGTCAAATTGCAACAAAAAAGACGTGCTGTTACACAGAGTCAAAAGTACGACTGGCAAAGTAAACGTAAATTTGTAATACAAATCTTACCTAGAATCACCGGTTAATGACCGAGGTTCCAAATGTCACACGTCATGCAAACTTGAAGATGAGAAAAAAATAAAAACACTAACAGTTACTTTTTCTATTAACGTTAGAAAAAAAATCTAAATACTGTCATGATCACTCATTAGTGCAAAACTTTTAAGAATTCCGTTACTCTTAGAAATAAAAACGGAAATATCGTAGACTAATGAAACCTGAGAGATTTAACTTATCACTCTGATGAACGATTCACCAAAACTGTTCACGTTTGAAAAAGTTAATCGCAAAAAACTCACCTAATCCATATGAATCGCGTGGTTTCCTCCAAGTCCTCTAAAGAAACACGATCGCTCCAGTTTAAATTTAGACTTCTAATCTCTGAATTATTAGAAATATAATCACATTCAATGAACGCACAGTCAGCAAGCTCTGAGTGAGGTGTGAGCTCATAATTACACAAGAACGAATCACAGACGTTCAACAGCTCTGGAACCAATCAGGATTAGTCACGTGTGTTATTCGTGTTTTTCAAATTCAAACAAGTACAACATATTTTTGGACAACATTTAAACATAATGTGATGGAAAATGTATATATGATGCATTTAAAATAATATGATGTTGATATCCTTGTGGTAATTTCTGTAAAAACATATCATGTAATGGACAACAGCCCTTTACAAGTAGCCTACAAACAAGTAAAAGTGAACAACATTCATTTTAAGTGCTTATTGCAATGTTCAATGATAGTTTACAATATAATACATTAGAAGTTGGTACATTATACAAAAAATCTAAAATATTAAAATGGTAAAATGATAAATATTACAAATATATTGCAGTAGGCCTAAGTGTTTAAAGTAGCCTACTTTAAACACACTAAAAGCTTTTTATATTTTAGATTTACCATTTTAATATTTTAGATTTAGCTATGTTCTTACACAAGTTACACAAATGTACTTTAATTAAGAGCAACATAAGTATGTTTTCTTTAAATACACTAAAACTTCACACAAATGGTGATTGTGTTAGCATATTTCTTAAAAATGTAACTAAGCATATTTATTACCAATGTACTTGTAGTGCTTTTTTTTAGAAATATATTAAAAGTATTCTTGTGTTTAGCATATTTCTTAAAAGTATAATTAAGCATATATTTATTACCAATGTACCTTTAGTGCATTTTTTAGAAATATATTAAAAGTATGCCTGTGTTTAGCATATTTATTGAAAGTATAATTAATCATATTTACCAATGTAATAATAATAATATATAATAATCTAAAAATTATACTTATAATGTATTCCTAGATTTAAAAAAATGGACTAAAATACATTTTAAGTTCACTTAGTAAACTTCTATAATACACTTCCGTAATGTACTTAAAGTGCTCTATTTTCGACCCACTTATTTTGCACTTAATATACTAAAAGCTTATCTTAAGTACTGTTTAATATAAACTTAAGATCATCTTAGTGTACTAAATTGTGCTTTTTTGGGACACATTGAAGATGAACTTAAATATGCTTTTAACATACTATTTCAGCTTTAATTTGATCTTTAGATTAAATCTTTAATACATTTTTAAATACACTTATAAATTATTTAAAATATACGAATATATTGTAAGAAATACACTAATACAACAATTCTGTGTAATTTTTCAATATCTTATTTATATGGCCTAAAAATCTATTTAAAATATCAATGGTATTTAGTATACTTTCTTAATTACACTTAAGTACTAAAGTATTTTCACCAGGTGAAAATAAAGTGAACGTGAGTGCACTAAAAAAACACTTAATTACAAGAAAGTAATTTGTATATATACATTTTTTTTGCTAAAATCAACTGTAAAAATAATATATTGTAAATACACTAATTAACAGTATATTTTTACTGAAATAGTACTTAAGTGTAATTAATAAAGTATACTAAAAACCTTATTTTTAAAATGTATTTTTAGTGCATAAAAATAAAATATACTTTTGAAAAAATAGACAGAAGGGTTTTTTTAGTGTATTTCTTACAAGTACATTTTAACACATTTAAAATAGTTCATTGTTAGTGTACTTTGATAGCTATGTAAAAGTACACTAACAATGAACTATTTTTAATGTGTTAAAAATATAATTGTAAAAAATACACTAAAAAAACTCTTCTGTCTATTTATTCAAAAGTATATTTTATTTTTATGCACTAAAAATACATTTAAAATATCAATGGTATTTAGTATACTTTATTAATTACACTTAAGTACTACTTAAGTAAAAATATACTTTTAATTAGTGTATTTACAATTTATTATTTTTACAGTTGATTTTAGCACAAAAAATATGAACGTACTACAATTGTACTTTCTTTTACTTAAATATATTTTTAGTGCACTAAAGTACACTTTTTTTTCACCTGGGTACTCCGCCACCTCCACACTCCATTTTTCTCACCACTATACTGGCTGACGATATCTTTTGAATATTTGAACTGTAGGGATTCTCTTGTACATGCCACCATAAACTCTTCAGTAAGAGCAGTGAATGGGAGCTCCATGACATTACGGATTCCATATAGCTCTTCACTATTTAAGCTTAGGGTAAAAACCCTACCACCTATGGATAAATTATCTTCTTCTCTAGAGATGCAACTGTTGACAATGGGACCACATAGACCAGCAAAGGCCACAGTACTCATAGTAGAATGCAATGCTGGTAGATCCAATCTTTAAATCTGCCAGGCGTAGTGGCTGAACCAATCAGTCACACAATTAATCATTTTGTTTAATGAATAATCAAACAGACTTCTCACCCAACAACAAATAAAGGTGTCTGTGACAACCTCCCTCGAAGCAGAACAGGCACCAGGTTACAATGGCAGCATAGGCACGGCAACCAGATAAAACTGTGTTTACGACCTAAAAAATGTGCAAGGTCGCTACATGCAACAGCACAGGCCATAGGAAAGACGCATAATGCCCATCAAAAATACTTGTTTCCATTTATTCACTGGAAAACCTTAATATGAATTAACATGCATATCTCAAGGGCATTGTGTGTATTATTATTAGTCTTGTAAAGTATTGCTACTGACCTATAAAGCCCTAAATGGTTTAGCTCCTGTGTATTTAAGGGATCTTCTATCGCCCTACAATCCATCGCGCTCTTTAAGATCGCTAAATTCTAGGCTTCTGGTTGTACCGAGGATAACTAAGTCCACTAAAGGAGGGAGGGCGTTTTCACATCTAGCTCCTAAACTCTGGAATAGCCTTCCTGATATTGTCCGAGGCTCAGACTCGCTCTCCCAGTTTAAAACTAGATTAAAGACGCATCTCTTTAGCCAAGCATTCACATAATGCATCGTACCTTTTATACTACAGTTAAATCAGATCAAATGCATTCATATTATGAACAGCAGCTACGCTAATTATTTCCAATCTGCCTTCTTTTGTTGTTATCTCGGGACGCCTGTCCCGAGATAACTCAAATAGAGTTCGTCAGCTCCAGTTATGTATCCAGCCCCTCATGGAGACTTCAGATGCCCCAAAGAGACGACTCGACGCCTGTGACGAGATGACCCAACGCCGGCGATATGTTAAGCCCTAAATTTATGATTAACTAACTGTATTTTTGTATGTACATTTCTGAAATGCATTTTCTGTAAAGCTGCTTTGAAACAATATGTATTGTGAAAAGCGCGCGCTATACAAATAAATTTGAATTGAATTGTATTGAATATATATATATATATATATATCATCAATTACAATAATAGAACATCTAAAACATCCTCAAAGACTGATTCAGCTTTTAACTCAGAGAGATTAATGTAGCCAGTAGACCAACCAGACAAGTATAACACTGTCTGATAGAATAGTGTCAGCTACTGACACAGCATCAAGTGTACCTATGAAAGGGAACCCTACTGTACATAACTGATGACAAAAAAAAACTTATAAAAGTTATAAAACTTATTAAAGTTATAAGATGACTCAATATATATATATATATATATATATATATATATATATTTTTTTTTTTTTTTTTTTTTTTTTTTTCTTTAACAGTATTTTACTACAAATTACAAGAAATGCTCCGTTATAATTTTTTTTTTTTTTCACTGTGTAAATAAACTTACCGTTAATCAATTAATAGGTGTTTGCATTTCGGAAGTCTTTTTCAATTAAAAATACAATCTTATAAAAATAACAATAATAAAACAAATACTCTGTGTGTGTGTGTGTAATTCAGATGTTGTTTTCTGGTTTTCATTATGTTTCCAGGCAGAAAAAGCCACAAAACACATTTAGAGGCTCCAATCAGCAAAGTTCATTAACCTTTATGGACGTCTGAGCAATGGGTTCCACTGACTCAGTGCAAGATCACTGCAGTGTGATAATGAAGAACATTTAGATGTTAGATGCTTATGTTCTGATGAAGGATAACCTTCTCTTGATCTTTTACCTCTGAGAACACTTGAGGCCAGTAATGATAGAGAAAGAGATATTGAAAACTAATAAAGATGAGTTTGATTAGCAGCATTAAGGGAAATGTAAAATGAGTTACATCCTGTGCATCTCTCTAATAACAAAATACATTTTTAAATAAAATGAATACAATAAAATAAATACAAGTAGACAAGTATATTCTAATTTATACACCGCAGTATTGTCTCAGTATAGTAGTATTGTTTTTGGACGACATGTAAAAGTCATTCATGGTACATGAATATAATATCAGTCATAATAATCAGAAAATAAAATGGCTTAGAACCAGTCAGAATCAAATATTCCAGTGAGATGTGCAATAATTTACAATAACAACGGGATGACTGCACATTATCCATGTATACAAGAAAACAAAATGTATTGATACCAAATAGAGTATTCTTGGACTGAAATGAGTAATTAGCTGTCAGGATAAACAGAGGACCCAAAAGCAAAGGCAGGTACAGAAAAACTTACATTTATGCATTTGGCAGGCGCTTTTATCCAAAGCGACTTACATTGCATTTCAAGGTACACATTTACATCCTTATCAGTTCTTGCTTTCCCTGGGAATCGAACCCATGACCTTGGCGTTGCAAGCGGCAACACTCTACTGTTTGAGCTACAGGAAATATTTGGTGCAGGTGCTCCTCCAGAATACTTTTAGTATAGTATTTTACTTTTACCTTTAGCATTGACGTCCATCAAGCACACAAGGTATTGGGGATTAGGTATTAAGAATGTCATGATACTACAGCTAAAACCATCACTGATCCTTCACTCTGAGCAGTAACAGTCCTGGGTGCGAAGCCTCTTTGGGGCTTTTCCACAACGTAACTCCCACAGATGTGGCAAAGACAGTGAAGCAGGGCCGGATTAACCATTAGGGCAACTGGGCAATTGCCCAGGGGCCCAGGACATCTAAGGGGCCCTGGGCACCGTCAAATATTATGATTAAAATGTCTCCACGATCTGCTTTTGAAGAAATATCGTAGGATCGTGCATTCTATCAGTTTGCAGTTCTGGCGCCTCTGTCTCAACATACTGTACAGCGCGACGTATATCCACATGAAATGCAGAGGAACGGGACACTGTAGTTTATAAAAATTAATTATTTGCATGTGCTTTAAAGCCTTGCCGGTTAAACATGTCATTCGCTGCTGATGCGCTGTTCTAACGGGCACTTTTCTAAACGCAATAACGTTACACCCGCCGACGCGCACATGCACTAAAAGCCTGTATAACAGCGCCTGGTTACTGGACTAAGTTATCTTTCGAGTCTTATTGCTCTAATACTGTCAAATACCCACAAGGTTTACATAAACAAAGTTGGTTATGTCTAAAGTGAAAGAACAGTAGGAAAAAAAAGAAAAAAAAATCTGCTTGTCAAATGCGTGTAGACTCGTTGCGCGCATATCTTAAAGTGACAGTAGCCCTAATAGTAAACATGCTGCCGCTTGTCCATAAAGGGATAGTTACCCAAAAATAAAAATGATGTCATTATTTACTCACTCACTCTAATGTTGTTCCATACATGTATTAATTTCTTTCCTACAAGTCATTGTGCCCAGGGGCCTCTGAACTCTTAATCCGGCCCTGCAGTGAAGGTGGACTCATCAGAGAACAATACATGTTTCACATCGTCCACAGCTCAAATATTATTTCTGCTAAATAATTTCTATTATTTCAGTAGAGGTCCCAGAGCGGAGTAGCAGCGGTCAGCAAAGATAACACAGTCTGAGGGGGCCGGAACGGGGCACGGTTCGCATGAAAAACGCTAATGTGAACGCTGTCATGCGCTGACTACCTGGAGGAGGGGGTCTGAGTTCGGTTGCTCCCGAACCGTGCTGCGGTTCGCGTGAATGTGAAAGCAACACGGACTCGGGTGCAGGAAGTTTAGGAAGTAAAGTGACCTGTCATGCGTTTTAACTGATTATTATGTATTTAGTTAAATAAAACGCATGTAAGGGATGGTAGTGTTGATGATGTACCTTGGATAAGACGAGCGAGAGTGAGCCTGCAGTGTATTCGCGCATAGCGTGTGGAATCAGGGAAACAAATTTGTCTCCTCAAAAGAGTCTGTTTGCAAGCAGAAGAAGACCACCTTATGTGACACACACACACAGTAAACCTTTGTTCACTCATCTGCGCATAATAGCACCGAAATAATAAAAAACACAATATATTGACCCACCTTTTGTTTTCTATCATGCGCCGTGCACGTTTGCGATGACGTAATATGCACGCAAACGCACCAGTGTCCGATAGAATCAAGTTGAGTGTGAAACCAGACCAACGCTGCGGGGAGCGCCGGGAACAATCGCGCTCGGGTTCGAGCCCAGTGTAAAAGCCCCCTTAGACCAGTAGGTGCAGATTTGCAGGCAGCGGTGAGGTTGGAGACCACGAACAGCAGGATGATTGGATAGAAAACAGTATAAACAAACAGGCAGACAGGACAAGACAAGACCAGGGCCCGTATTCATAAAGAATCTAAGAATCCTCTCAGAAAACTCTTAATTTAGCTTAAAAACTTTTATGTAGGAGTCTTAGCCTAAGAGCAATTCGGGAACGATCTGAGAGCAACTCTGAGTAAGGAAAAGACAAAAACTTTTATCTTAGTGAGGAGGCGGGGCTGACCCCGTTGCTATGTATGACATAATCTTTTGAAGACTGTGATTGGTTGGTTGTCCAAGAAGGAAAAAAAGAGTGATTTTAAGTAAAGGGTCTATTCTAAGCCTTCACTTTGAAATTACATGTGTCATTTTTCCTTATTTGACCATTCTCACACACACACACACATTATATATGTGTATATAAATCCTTTTTTTTATTTACCATGCTGTTAATTTCCTAAAAAGGTATTTGATTGGCTTAGAATGATAAAAATTGTTCCACTCTTTCCAATTACACTGATTAATGGCATGTCTATTTAAGTGGTGGTTTGAATGTTGGTTTTAATGTAGCAAACATGGAATAAAAAAACAAGAAGGATGAGAAAGCCCAACTGGACAGAGGAACAGTGTTTACTGTTAGCCCAGTTAGTGGAGGAACACAAGGCCATTCTTAAAGGAAAATTCGGGCCGGGTGTCACAGCACGGGACAAGAAGCAGACATGGGAGCGTATAGCACAAACTATTAACGGTTCATTCCCCCTGCTTGTGCGCACCAATGAAGACTGTGAGAAACGCTGGTATGTGTTTCAATCAAAAGCCAGAGAGGAAATTGCAGCACACAAGCGGGAGTCTTCACGCACAGGTGAGTGCTATAACACTTTTTTGTACGCTGGCAAACTTATCTCTAACAATTATATATGTATAGCCTACTGTACATGTGGTCCACTGTATTGTTTTCTAGGGGGGGGACCACCTGCTAAACAGCTGTCCCAAGTAGCCCAAACCGTTTTTAACATCTTAGGTCACTCAGAAACGAGTATCACCGGTTTGAAGGAGGGCACAGACAGCTCAATGATTCAGCTGGTGGAACTACAAAAATGGTAATTTTAATAAACCAACAGCCAAGTAACACAATATAAAGACACATTTTTATTTAACATAGGCAAGGCCATTTCTATCTGGCATTCTATGAACTGAAAAAATAAATAAAAATTGGCCTACATTTATTTTAAATAACAGAGATTAAATGTTTTCTCCTTTCAGTAGCACAGAGTCTTCAGCAGAGGAATGGGGACCGTCGACATCGCAGGTGGGCGACCCTCAGCCCGAAGCGCCTCTTTCCCTGCCTTCTGCTGCCACCGCAGCTGCTCCAACACCATCCCTAGTAGACAAAAAAAACTGGAGATGGAGATGGATGTCCTAAAGCAGCAGAAAATAGTACTCCATCTACAGGAGGAGTACTACAAACTAAAAATTGAGCTACTCAAAAATAAAACTAATAACAAATAATATTTTTTTGTGTCTTCATAATATCTTTCTAATGAAAATGTTGGCTAAGGTGTGTCTGTTTAGTCACGATTTTTATATTACATTCACAGTAACTTACATGAACTGTAAGGATTCCCACTTTGGGACAGATCCCTCCCTTGTGGAGGGTATTCTTCATCATCCTCTTCATCAGCCCGATTGTCCGTGGGAGGGTCTGCAATTTGTCTAGCTTTACAGATGTTATGAAGCACTGCACAGGCTGTTATCACTTTGCAGACCTTTTCTGGTGCCAGTCGCACCTCTCCATGCAAAATGTGAAAGCGCCTCTTTAGTTGACCAATACCCCGCTCAACTACGGCTCGTGTTTTCTTGTGAGCTCTGTGAGTTAATGAAAATTAACAGAATTCAGTTGATATTTTCAAAACAAAATGGTAGGTTATGTATGGGAAGTAGAGTAGCCTACAAATACTACTGCAACACATTTGTTGTTCTCTAAATTTGAAGTCCACACACATTAAGTGTATGTGTTGTCACTGTTACCTGTTGTAATTTAGCTGTGACCCCTGGTCAGGACGGAGGTAAGGTGTGAGGAGCCATGGTTTACAAGGATAACCACTGTCCCCTAACAAGTGGCAATTTGCTGGAATACGACGTCCTTCAAACAGATGTCTCAGGCCACTCTCCGCCAGTATCCTGGCATCATGTGTTGCGCCGGGCCATTTTGCAACAATGTCTACAATCTTATAATCTGCACCGAAAACAACTTGAACGTTTATGCTGTGGTACCTCTTTCTATTAACATAAACATCCTCGTCTTCCGACGGTGCAATAATTCGGATGTGGGTTCCATCAATTACTCCGACAACACCAGGGAAGCCTGCTATATTCATAAATGCAGTTTTTTGAGCCTGCAAGGTGGGAATGTCCAGTGGAAACAAAATGAACTGCGAAACAATAAGAGGTTCTGAAAGTGCTGTAATTGTTTGTGTGATCACTCTGCTTACAGAAGGTTGTGACAGACCCAAATCATCACTACTGCATTGTTGCATTTTCCCAGTTGCCAAATATCGTAATGTAGTGATAACTTTCATTTCTGGCGCTATGGCATTTCTGCGCTGTGTCGGAGATGTTAGCGCGTCTCTAATAAGATCAGTCACAAACATAATCCCTGCACGATCTAATCTATAGCGTCGCATTAACTCACTGTCATCCATTGTCTGCAACACATTTCTTCTCCTTCGTCTTTCTGCCATTTTCTCCTCTGCTAAAGAAACTCTTAAGCCTCTTAAAAGTCCTCATCCGTGCTCCTAACAATTTTGACCTTAAGACCTCTTTTAAGGGTTAAGATTCTTTCTGAATTACTTTTTTCTTTACTAGGAGTTTTTCTTTAATTTTAAGAGTAAACGCCCACATTTCTAAGAATTTTCTTAGAATTTCGTCACTAGGAGCTACTCTTTGCGTTAAGATTCTTTATGAATACGGGCCCAGGTTTCTCCAGAAGTGAATCTAGCACAGTAGAAGGTAACTGCTGATATTACAGGAATGAGCCTTGACAAACCAACAATAATCTGAAAAAGCGAGCGCTGATTCCGATGATGATCAGCTGAGGGAAAGTGGTAGGAATGAAGAGACCGAGGGAGGGAGAGAGAGAGAGAGAGAGAGAGAGAGAGAGAGAGAGAGAGAGAGAGAGAGAGATCCTGGTTCATGACATTAGCTGACATAATGCACCAAAGTTGAACCAAACTTCAGGCGTAAGTGGAATCCGTATGTTCGTTTGGCCGGAAGCTAGTTATTTTACTATATAATGTTTTAAATATGGATTTTTTTTCTTACACAAACGCATTGCTTCGCTTCAGAAGGCCTTTATTAACCCTCTGGAGTCACAAATGCGCAGGTGCGACTAGCTCTTTTTTTTTTTTTTTTCAAATAGCAGCAATATAGACTTAAAATACTCCGTTATGTATGGTCATACAGGCTTAAGAATATGAAAATATAAACTGTAAAATGTCTACTTTTTTATGTGTCCACTTACAATCGAAACAAAACATTGTTCTTTTGTAAATTAAAGAAAATAAACAAGGTGTGCTTTCTGCCTCTCCGTCTCCGTGAACGTTTTTTCTGGAGCACGTCTCTAAACTTAAACAAAACTCAGCGAATACTATTCACCCAGGCATGAGCAATATATCTTTTTTATCATTTAAATGTCTACTATTAAATTATTTAATTCAAAACGAAAACAAATATTCTCTGTTTATGTAATCTGTATGAAAAGAGAGAGATGTCAGTCGTTATAATTTCAGCTCATTATCTGCTAATGTGAACACACCCACGGAGAGTGCACGCTATTCAAACGCAAATTATCTGAGGCAATCCATGCAAACCTGTCAACACCCACATCAACTCGATAAAACACAAGTTTAATCAGATTCATGTATTTTACGTCGTCTTGCAACGCTGTGAGGATTATCACTATCATAATAATAATCCTGGAAAATTGACCTCAGAAGTCCTGGTTTAGGCTACATTAATTTCGAGGAGCAACAGATCCAGCAGAGGATTGTGAATAGTAAGTTCTTTATTCTTAAGTGCTTTGTTCTAATCGCGATATGGAATAGTGTCTGTAAACCGCAAAAAGACTGTTTAAATTTGAAACACGTTTCTGTGTGTGTATGAATGAACGGAACAAAAGCGCTGTTGTTTACAGGCACTTACATTAGTAAACATGTTATTTTTACGAACACATCTACTAGTTTAGCTTTTACCAAACTATATTGCTATAGGCTACTGAGATGAGTAAAAATCGACTGAAATATGTTGAAATAAAATGTCTTAGTATAAGCAACGTATGAAACTGCAAATGAACATGCCCTACTATATCATAAAAACGATATGTTACATACATAAAGGTGAATATACAAAATTTTGTTGACTAGTTTTGGATAGATTATAAAGTTTTTATGGTAAAATAGACTACTGCCACATCAAATTAACATTTGTTCGCCAATTTCTGCTCATGTGTTAAATATATAGTATGTTTTGTCAAAAATAAAGAGATGTTATTATTTACATTTATTAATTTAGCAGACGCTTTTATCCAAAGCGACTTACAAATGAGAACAATAGAAGCAGTCAAACTAACAGTAGGACAACAATACAGTGTAAGTGCTATGACCTTTCTCAGTTCAATCTAACACAGTAGTACATGCAAAAAAGTATTTATTTTTTTATACATACAGATGGTACTCAACCAGAATACGACTTTTACCGCCGCCGTTCCCGCGGCTGTAAAATTGCGGGTGTGTATTTGCTGCCTTTGACCGCTAAGAGGCGCTACATTCGCAGACTTTGAAAACTGTCAGTTTATTCTTTCTATTGCGTAATCTGCCGCCGCGCCGCGGCTCATTGAGAGTGGTTGAAATGTGGTAACAGATCAATTCAAGTAAAACATGTAGTTAAACGAATTCATAATCACAAGACTGAAATTAAATGTAATACATTTAATAAATAATGAAAACATTTCAGCACAAAACATTGCAATAGAAAAATATTAGGCTACATCAATGAGGCTTTGTAAGAGCATAAAACGTGATGTTAACAGCGGTCCGACGATAGCTCAGTGGAAAACGCAACAGCACGAGGTTCACGGAGTTTCAAGCGATGCGAGATCGAATCTCAGCCTTGGCTGACAGCGTTAAATGTTTTACCATTCTTGATGCTTAGATAGGTAACTGTTTATTGAAGTCAAGCGTTTTGTTTAATTATCAATGGCACATTTCAACATAAATTTGCTACATTCCAGTAGAGCCGCTGCACAGACGACAAAACTGATGAAGGAAGATTATCAGCCAATCGCGTCAGAAAATGAAAATGATGAAGCTTTAATCTGCTAAATTATTGTTTTGTGAATCATTCACAAAATTGAGATGAATGACATTGATACCTGCCATAGCAAAGGAAGAAATTTTTAAAAACAGATCCTGGGCATTTCAAGGTTTAAATAAAGTGTCGGGGGCAGTTTATTTATTTAAAACAGGGTTGCATCGAGTTAGAGTTTATTTTCTGAGTAAGAAACAGAATCTTATTCTTGCGACATTTTAAATCTGTAGGATATTGCCAAATAAAAGCGCGCCGGGTCACTCTCGAAATTAAACATTTCAGGGTAAAAACCCATCATACAGCTGATAATACTTATGTCGCTGTGTGTCATCCATACAAATCACGAAAAAAACTGTAATAAATGATTTAGCCTTTGTTGCTTCAAAGACACAGAATGACTTGTTGAATTCACCGTACAATAAAACGAGGTGGATCGAGAATAAAAAGCTCTGTATCTGCGGCTCACTTGCATTCGTTTAGTTGGCAAGAACGCGTTTCGTCGATAGTTCATGTTTAGATAATGCCAGATTATTGACACACACACTGCTCAAACATGTTAAAATTCTACAAAACAAATGTTTTTTTTGTTGTTGAAACAAATGGATTGAACACTTCAACTGAAAGTGTGTGTGAAACCCCTTTAAATACAATACATAAAACTACAATATTTATAATTTAAGGGCCTACATTTGGACACATCGAGAGATTTATCTTTAAAAGTATTTTGCCTTTGCCTGGTCATCAGGCTTACTCTGCATATGAAAGACGGAACATTCAACACCTCCTGAACCCCCAACCCCCCACAGGCGATCAGAGTTTGAGACAGACTTAAAACAAAGAGAATTCGCAATTCATACTTATTCTAGACATTAGCATTAGGCTAGTAAAGTGGTGATAATCAAATAATTTAATTATTTAGGCTACATGTAGGCTAGTAGGCTAATATTTCTGTCATAAAAGTGTATTACTAAACATTTAATTATTTCAATAATTGAAGAAATAAAACGCTACCTCAGTTTGGGCCAGCTTTTTCCAAGCAAACCTAAATACAAACGCATGTTCATTTGTTCAAACGCATGTTCATTTGTTCAAACGCATGTTCATTTGTTGTCATGAATACAATGTTCAACTCAATGTTAAATTCCACGGGGATCTTTGGATCCTTACAACCAGGGTGCGCGATTTGTGAATTAGCTATTATTATTATTTTATATATAAATCTCGAACCACAGTGCTTGCTGCTGCTAAACTAAATAACATTTATAGAATAATTATGAACTTAAATGAAACAATATCGCAACATTTCGACAAATACATTATCTGATCTGTTTTTACAATTTAATTCAGGGCGATTTAGCCTAGACTACATTTAATTAAAGCGAGATTTTCACCCTTGTCCGTTCCTCATTGGGAAGCGCTCACATAATAGCTAAACATGTTTGAGTAGATCCTCTGCACCTCTCGGTTTCATATGGATTACCTAATCAGATAACATTTATTAAATATTTAGACATTTAAAGGCTTTAGACATAGCCGATTTCTTATCGTGACTGAGCGGAGGCAAGTGGCTTTCGGTTCATTTTTATGATGCGCAGTTCCTGGAGACAGACGACAGATAAACTTTTGTCGTTAGCCTAATATGAATAAAAGTTTACAGTTTTGAACGATGTAGGCTAGGCTACTCTACTCTGATCTGTATGACTAAAAAACTACGGAGTAGCCTATTAGAGCCTAAGTTATTTTAGCTGTCTGTTATGAGAAAAATAAATCCAAATGAACGCGCCGCCGCGTCTGCCGAACACTAATTCAACATGCCAGAATAAAACCCGACTTTAGAACAATGGATAGCGCCACTCGGCGTGGTGTGCCAAAATACTTAATTATAAACTTCAATATTTCATTCAAAATAATCTCAAAACGCTTTGTGACATTTTGAAAGCCGTGCATGCATTAAGGGAACCATGAACGTAACTGACACTGGTTTTGATTTTATTGTTTGTCGTTTAAACGTGCCTGTTGCATATCTTTATTTTATATATTTTAAATGGTCTATTGGTGAAGTAATTTATAGCATTGATTACTGTGGAGGGAGGATTCAAATAATTCAGCAGAAGCAGGGATGTTTAGACCAGAAGGAAATCCCCGTCCCCCCTGGCATATTGCACCTTACTTAAAACCATGTTTTTACAAACTCTTTATAGGCTAGGAACCAAAAAAAAAAAAGCTATCCTGTATAAAAAAAAATTTTTTGTTTGTTTGATTGTCTGCATTAATAATAGGCTATGACATGCATTAATAGGCTAATATAAAATGTACAATAGTCTATGTTTGTCCGGGATTCGAACCCGTGTCATCCAAATGATCGATACGTAAGTTCTACCACTCGGCCATGAATTTACTCACTGAAAAATGCCCGGTTTCTCCAGTGTGTGTTCTCCAGAAAAACACTCTTCATTCGTCTCATTCCTCAATAGAATTGTAAAAAATAATCAGCTTCATTGCACCTAATTTATTTTTATTTTTATTTGTTATTATTATTATTTATTATTTTATCACGCTGCTCCAAACGGGCAATAGGCTTATGTCGCCCACCGACGTCTAGGCGTAGGCTACAATAAAGCCTAGGCCTATGTTGTTCTCGTCTCTATTTTTAAATTATGATTCTATTTTTCTGTCCTAAACAATGTTCTATAGTAGCCTATTTCATCTGTTAATTGACATTAACCCCGCTTACATTTCAATATACGGCAATAGCTAATGTTTTGCACAATGTCCCTCTGCGCCACCTGGCGGTCATTTCGCGAATGACTTTGAAATGCGACTGGAATATTTTTACCGCGGACTGGATTATTTTTACCTTTTTGTCTGGTACTAATAAACTACACTAAGTTAGCATTCGCTAGTTCATGCTTACAGCTGTTAGCTGATAATGACTGTACTTAACGTTAGTTGTTCGCGGTCAAAACACTGTGGTGTAGACCGAGCCTTTAAAGCCAAGCAACCCCGTGACGTCACAGGTTAGAATACTGCACAATGGTGGTGCCCTGGCCGCGAAAGATATAACGTTTTTTTCTTTTTTCTTTTGTATGTTTACATTTGTCATGTTTCTTATATAATTGTTGATTATAGTGGAAATCTATCTTGTAAATCATGTAAACTTGATTGTAGTGTTAAAGGGGAAATGAAGCAGTCAAAGACAGTTCACCTATCAAAATAAACCACATAACAGAATAAAGGTCCCGCCAGTCCTGTGTAAACTACAACGGCACGCAAGTTTTTATTTATTCATTTTTATCCAACGTTATCGTGATGCGGATCGGAGCACGAGAACAACGGAGTCTGAAGTAGCTGCTCACTTAAAAATACCTTGCTCGTCCAATTTCAAGTTTTCACAGGATGAATTTTGAGTTTGTAAGCTTTCGAATGATACCTAATCTATAATGATTATTAAAATATGGTGACGCGTCATTGCTTGTCACGTGACTCACTGCAGGCACCAGTGCTGAATGAATGATGATCTGCTTTTATGTAATTTTTCCCTTATTATTCAAAATATTCACACATTTGTTAGCTATAGCATGAAATATATGATTTTCCGATTGTCAAATATATGTAAGTGGATGTGTTTCCTTTCGAGAGTACTCTCGTGTTGCTATGGGAAATTTTTTTGCTATGGGAAAAAAAAAAAACTTTTCTCGAGAAGATTAAAGCCAAAAATTATCCTTTAATTTTTTTTTAATTTAAAACACACTTGCTGCAGCAAGCAGACAGGTTGCACACTTATTGGCTGCTCTGCGGCAACTGCTGCAACCAGTGTTGGGTGTAACTAATTACTAAGTAATTAGTTACTGTACTTTAATTACTTTTTTCTCTAAAAAGTAAAGTAAGGGATTACTCTTAATTTTTCTGTAATTTAATTACAGTTACTTCTAATGTAATTGAGCTAAATACTGTGTATAGATCAATCCGATCTCACGGCAATTCGTATGCATTTTATGAGGTGGCTAAATCGTACGACCTCACTCGTACGAATTAGCCACCTTGTAAAATAAGTATGAAATGTCATGAGATCAGACTGGTATTAACTAGAACAATTCTATAAAACAATAGTGGGTTTAACATCAATTTATTGTCTGATGTTAAAAAGTATGGGCCCTATCTTGCACCCAGCGCAATTGACTTTGAACACCGACGCATGTATCATTCCTATTTTGCACCCGCGCACAGCGGACTCTTCCCTCCACAGACACACGTCGGTAAATTAGGGAATGAACTTGCGCTCGCGGGGGCGGTTCAGCGCAAAGAGGAGGCGTGTTCCGGCGGAAAACTTCCCTGGTGCTATTTTCCAGTTTTAGAAAGCAATTGCGCCACTGACCAGGAAAAAAAGTCTAAAGACAGTGGCGCGTTAGTGATATGGTATTTTAAGGGCGCGTGCTTGGCCATAATGTAGTGTGTTAAAGCGCATCCACTTTGATTATCTAATATAAACAGACGCAGCAGTTTTCATTTTTGCAAATCATACATTATTACAAGGAAAAATATTAACACACGAGGGAAATCATTGTTGTGTCCGTGAAGATGAGAAAAAGATCTATCTAGATTTAAAAAAAAATAAATAAAAAAAATCTAGATTAGGCTACACATTTACCCAAATTATACGCCTGTTTAACCGAAGCTAATGTGTGTGTGTTTCTCCATCATCCCCAATGTCACTTCTCTGTGTTTTACGGCCCTGACGAGAACGTCGGTCTCCTCGGCTGTGAACCGCTCCTGGCGTGTGCTGGCCAGGAGCGATGGAACAAGCGCGCCGGCTCTTAAAGAAAATGTGAGAGGACGCTCTGATTGGTTTATTTCACGTTACGCCCAAACCACACCTATGAATAATGAAGCGACTTCAGACCAACACATTTTAGATTTGCGTCGGGCGCAAGAGTCATTTATCCCGCCGGGAAAATAGCAACAGCGCCGGGATCCGCCCACAAAGTTACTTGCGCTTTGACACTTGCGTTTCAGATCGTTAAAATAGGGCCCTAAATGTTTATTATTTAACCTTCTCCCTTTAAATTGTTTGGTCAGTTTAAGGATAATTCATGCAATTTTATAGAATTTATTTGGAAGAATTAAAACAGTTTCATGTCTATATTTGTATTATTCAGATGGTTGAGGTTGATATGGGATTTAGAAAGTAATTAGTAATTAAAAGTAATTAAATACTTTTTACAGTGAGTAATTAGTACAGTAATCTAATTACACTGTTTAAGAGGTAATTAGTAACTAGTAATTAATTACTTTTTTAGAGTAACTTACCCAACACTGGCTGCAACCTATGGAGCGGCAGCTGTGACGTACGAACAGGGCCAGTGATGGGAATAACCACTAACGGCATTACTTTTTCCAGTAACGAGTAATCTAATTGATTACTCTTCTCCTCTTAATAACGCCGTTACCGTTACTGCCAAAAAATGCGGTGCGTTACTATAACTGATGAAGCTGGGTTTTTTTTCATCAGACCAACTAGATCTCTGAGCGAGAGGCAAATACTTTTGTTTACTGTTCTTCCTTGGTTAGTGGGCAGAGCACGAGACAAGCGCATAAATGCTGACGATTGGCTGAGGTAGAGTAAAATTTCATTGTAAGCCAATCAGAGGTAGAGTTGTGCGGGTGTTCGAAAGCACGCATAGTAGTGATGGGCATTCGGCTCTTTTGACTCAGCTCACTGAAAAGAGCCGGCTCACAAACGGCTCTTTAAATGACTTTGACTATAATATTTCAAAGTTTATTACATAGTTATTTAATTTCTATAGGCTAAATTTGTAAAAATAGAGTCGGCTCTTCAGATATGCGAGCCAGCTCCCGACGTTCACCTAAAAGAGCCGGCTCTTAGAGTCGGCTCATTCGCGAATCACCAATCAAAAGCTCATTCGCGAACGAGTCGATCCATCATCACTAACGTTCATTCGCGAACGACCCATAATCACTAACGCTCATGAATTGCGAACGACCCATCATAACGCATAGTCGGACAGGACAGGACACACAAGGAACAACACAAGCCAGTCAGTCAACGAGAGACCGGTATGGCGACGAGCCCAAATAATCCAAAAGTAGCCTTCTCTAAATGAAAGTATAGACATTACTTTTTCCTTCAAGAAATTAAAGGAACGAATGTAAAAATGTTCCAAAACATCTATTGTGTTATTTGCATTGATCCACTATATAAACATAATATCTACATACATGGCATTTGATTGGAGTCTAGTCTCACGTTGTCCCAAAGCAAAAAAATGTTTTTAGATGTGTGTACAATGTTTCATGTTTCTGTTAATAATGTATTGTATTAAGTGTCCATTTCATTATAATATTCAGATTTATCATAAATAATTGAACATGCACATGTATTTTAAGTTCCGTTAAAGAGGGTTAGGGTCAAATTTGAGCATTTAAAATAAAATTTTACTTGAAAGTAACGCAATAGTTACTTTCTTAAGTAACTAGTTACTTTTAAAATGTGTAACTGAGTAACTAATTTAGTTACTTTTTGGAAGAAGTAACTAGTAACTGTAACTGATTACTTTTTAAAAGTAACTTGCCCAACACTGATGAGGGCGCTTCACTAACTCTGGAAGAAGCCTCGCGCCGTCAAACAGCACTTCAGCGGAACGAGCTACTGCACTGCAGGACTGAGGAAGCCGGCTTCAGACACTCTCCCTACGCCGCCTTCAGCCGCCGTCTCCCACTGCGCCATCCGGACCGCATATATCCTTTCAAAGCTTCCGTGTGTGTTGCCGCTGCGTTCACACACATTTTCTAAAAGAGCAAATTAGCGTTATTTCAAATGCCCCGTGAAACCTGCGGCTTGTGCTGAGCCTGCCTCTGGGCTGGAGACCACCACATTCTATGCGTTTCCTGCCTGGCGAAGGACCACGCCGACGTCGCGCTCTCTAAAGGCGGCTGCCCGTGCGATGAGATGGCTTTATCGACCCTGCAGGCTCGACTAGCTGTTTTCGGCGAGGACACACAACTTCCGCCTCTCTCTCTTGGGCCGCGCCACAAAAAGGTTACAGCAACATGCAAGCTCACATCGGTGGGATCCCCGCATGCCTCGCTCACTGATTCGCCCTAACTTGTCTTCTTCACTGATGGTCAGCAGCCGGCTGTTTCCGCTATCGCTCCCATCACTTTCGGTGGACCAGACGGTGACGATGCTAACGAGGACAGCTGTTCTCTCGCCACCTCGGGAAGCGAGGACCTCGTACGTTCACGAAGTGCATGGACATGGCGCTCGCTCCCCTTGAGACAACGGGGCATGCAAATATTGAACTATTTATTTATTAGAACCCATTATTTTTAGTAAGAGTGGTTAGCAAGATTTAACCTTAATGAACTACAGTATTTTCAGGTTATTTATATGACAATGTGTAGAATTCAAATAATATAGCATAGTTTAGACTGGAGTGAGGTGGAAAAAAAAGGAAAAAGCAAGTTGTTAGCTAGCTGTTAATTTTATTAAATTGTATTTGGTAGAAAATTAGACTATTAGTCAAAATAAACGTTTTGGTAATGAAACCACACTGATAAAAACAACTTGTAGGATTTACTTGATAAAATCATTGTAACAATTTGCACTCAATTTTTCTTAGTAAATTTTACTGCTCTGATATCAAGTACAACTTACTTGCCAGTATCAAGTAAAATATACTTAACTATAAATGTAACATTTGTGAAGACATCAAGTAAATTATACTATATTTAACTTAGCAGGTTGTATTTATTAAAAGTAATTAAGTAAATTTAATTTGAAAATGAACATCACTGTTGTGAAAATATCAAGTAAATTTTATAAATCTGTAATATTTACTATTATGAAGTAATTAAGTACATTTTTTAATGTCTGTCCATTTCACATTTTGAATTGCTTAGTTTAATGAATTTATATTACTCACTATTATTATGTAAATGTTGCTTTTTGTTACCAAATAAATGTAATAATTTTCTCTGCATCAAATACTTTTATCACAAATCACAATTCAATACAATAAAGTTGAACAGTTTATTATGTCAACATTAACAATGGACCATTAAATCAGTAATCTTCACATCAACTGATTTAATGTACATTCAGTAACCTCTCTGATAATTTACAAATTAATAACTAGAATTAACCTTGTATGGTTCGACTGAACCTCAGCAGCCAACAGTGGCATAACTAACATTAATAAGGAGCACATAGTCATTCAAGTGTCTGCTGTTTTGTACAAAAAACAAACAAACAGCTGCATATATATATTTCATATCCATATTATTAACTGATAGCGATAATAAAACTAACCTACTACAAGTACATTCTGCTTTATACACATAAAACAGAATTTCTAACAATTTATCACGGTACATTTTATTATCGTCGTTGTCCTTTTAAACATATAGCCGATTATAAAGTCATAATGAAATTGAAGCAGCAACATATATTTTCTTCCATATTGTGACATACATTCAATATAATGGATTATTGTAAAAGATCTTATCGTAACAAAAACAAAAAAACAAAACAAACAATTTCCCCTAAAGAAAGGGAAAATCCATTCTACTCCATCCAACACAGATCTGGAATGGTATTTTTCAAAAGTGTTCTTTATGCTCTTAAAAACATAATGCATTAAAACATTTCAAATTGGGTGTACAAAATGTGCCATGTTGATAGCATTTAGGAGAGCAACTTCAACTTTAAAGATTGCACTTTTGGGGACATCTTAACACCATCCAGGTCCTGGAAAAGTTTCTTGAACACCTCAAGGGTGTAGCGCAGTGTTGGGGGGTATGCCAGGTTGAGGGCATAAATAAGCCCCATCAGCAGTGTGCAAGCTTTAGCAGTACTGCCACATCCTGGAAACATCTCCCTGCCTTCCAAAAGGATGGACACATCAACTGGATCCTCTCGATCAACACCATGGACGACCAGTATCTTAAGGATATGTTCAGCGGCATCACTGCGAGTGTCCTCCTGCATACAGTTTATAAGAAAGAAAGAACACAATTCTATTGAGAAACAAATACAAAAGAAATTCATTATCAGTGCAGAACGAACATGCTTGCTCAAAATTACTAAACATAACTCACATTATGTTAAATTCAGTGATCGGCCTTGACCAGTGTGTAGATGTTTCAATCTATAATGTTTTAATAGGTCTAAACGTTTTGATGACCTGAAACTGCTAATTTTACAAGACCATCTCATAATATAGGAGGCCAACTGCCTACCCTGATGAAACGCGTCAATCTCTCTTCCTCCCTAGACCTCTGTTGTCCACTGTCTTGGTTCCTCCTGAGAACAAGGTCACCCTGTAAAAGAACAGACACAATTTGTAATGTTAAAATAATACTCTAAAAGTTAATGCCAAATGTATTTACAATTCATATTACATTACACAATAAAGAACAGGGAAAAATATGAGCAGTAATATTATAGTATTGTTACAAAGATTTCTACTTGCCTGTATGAGACTAATGTAAGAAAAAATGATGTGGACGTCGAAGATCTCAAAAATGAAGTTTATTACAGCAAAGTAGTGGCAAGGTACACAAAAGCACCTTGGGTTCACCGGCGTCAGAATGAACCCAGAATATCCAAATCTCAAACCTTTTATCCTAATACAGTTTACAACTCTTAGTGTAAATTAAGTTGCTCTTATTGTGACAGCTGTGGTCTGTATGTTAATGAAGTTGAGACACCCCCTTGTGTGAGAAGATTCTCTGTGTCCCACACCCATTCTCATTCTACAATTGATTACCATTTGTTCAGGATTTGATCAACCCAAATGGTCAACTCTTAATGTAAATGAAATCAGAACAGCAAAAGGTTTAGGTGATACAATCTATCTGAAGTGATCACATCTTTGATCTTGTGTTGAAACAGAGCGGTCAAATGTTTAAGGTGTCAAGAAGCTATTTGAAGTCCCTGTAATCAAAATGGTGGTTGGTTGCCCTCTGTGATATGTACATATTACTGAGATTGAATGTAGTTGTCTCTATATGATAATTAAGCTCTTTTAAGTGAAGGAACATTTTGGACCCAATAGTTATGTTGGTGTGGTATGATTCCCAACAGTGTACCTTTGGAGCAGAATTGACTCGCTATCAGCTAGTAGGCCCAACCAGGCCTCCCTGATAGGCGAGTCCCCAGTGGGCTGGCCTTAGCAGGCCGCCTTCGAACCGTCACCCAGATTCAGGGCTCATAGCTACCAGTTATTTAAGATTACTATCAGGTAGTAGGCCTCCTCAGGCCTCCCTGAAGGTGAATTCCCACTTACGGTGGCTATCAGGTAGTAGGCCTTACCAGGCCTCCCTGTAGGCAAGCCCAAAGGACAGGCAACTAGACAGCTAGCCTGACCTACTATCAGGCTGTCAGGTAGTAGGCCTCACCAGGCCTCCCTGAAGGTGAGTTCCCACATAATGTGGTTATCAGGTTACAGGCCTCACCAGGCCTTCCTGGTCATGAGCTCCCACATGCTGGGGTTATCAGGTAGTAGGCCTCACCAGGCCTCCCTGAAGGTGAGTTCCCACATACGGTGGTTATCGGGTTACAGGCCTTACCAGGCCTTCCTGGTTATGAGCTCCCACATAATGTGGTTATCAGGTTACAGGCCTCACCAGGCCTTCCTGGTTATGAGCTCCCACATACTGTGGTTATCAGGTTACAGGCCTCACCAGGCCTTCCTGGTCATGAGAGCTCCCACATACTGGGGTTATCAGGTTACAGGCCTCACCAGGCCTTCCTGGTTATGAGCTCCCACATACTGTGGTTATCAGGTTACAGGCCTCACCAGGCCCTCCTGGTCATGAGAGCTCCCACATACTGGGGTTATCAGGTTACAGGCCTCACCAGGCCTTCCTGAATATGAACTCCCACATACTGTGGTTATCAGGTAGTAGGGCCGGCCAGGCCTCCCTGTGAGTGGTCCCCCAACGATGCTGGGTTCTGGAAGCTAGTGGCCGCTTGCTATCGCTTGCTATCCGAGGAGGCCTTGTGGCAGCAGCCATATCACCCTGTAGCCCAAGACTGGTTGCCCACTGAAGCTAAGCGGGGCTGAGCCTGGTTAGTACCTGGATGGGAGACCTCCTGGGAAAAACCAGGTTGCTGCTTGTAGAGGTGTTAGTGAGGCCAGCAGGGGGCGCTCACCCTGTGGTCTGTGTGGGTCCTAATGCCCCAGTGTAGTGACACTATACTGCCAAAAAAAGAGCGCCGTCCTTCGGATGAGACGTTAACCCTCTGGAGTCTAAGGTGTTTTTGGGGTCCTTGAGATGTTTTGTCATGACCTGATATTTGTATTTTTTTCAGTTGCTTATAAACATATTAATGGCAAAGGTGTAATTACACTCTATTTAGCACGAACATGACTATCATAATATGTGAGCAACGTGTATGTACATGTTTGCATTTTTGAGAGAATATTATTTATGCGTGGTTATTCAAAAAACTCAAACTTAAATGTTCTGATATAAGACCACAAACGACCAACTTCACATATTCCCACAATACTTTTGACTAATGGATCTTGTCGGCTAGAGTATTTACTTCAAAATGATCTGAAAATCATCCGGGCTAATCGTTCACATTAAACAATAGATTGATTTAAATTTTGTAAGACACTTTTTGTTTGGAAAGGCAATATGCAGGGGGGCGTGAATGATCCAACAAGGTCATGAATAATGTCCTCATTCACACCTGGAGACAAAGAAGACCTGCTAATGCTGCATACTAATGAGCCTTTCACTGAGTGTGTCACTGAGCCACACAGAATGCAAAGAATGCAAAGACAACACACACACATACATATATATATATATATATATATATATATATATATATATATATATATATATATATATATATACATACATACATACACACACACACACATCTACAGAATTGGTTCAGAGTTGGAAACATCTTGAAAAAAAAGTGTATTTTTCCACAAACTGTGTAGGCCTATGCTTGCAAATTGTATAATATCCAAGGTAAACATTTCTAGTAATTGTGCAGTTAATTCTCATTCGTATTTTCAGAAAGTTTTGGATTATGTAGGCTATCCTCTCCCCAAATTTGTCACTAATAAAACACAAAAATAATTTAAAGAGAAGGCTTATATTGACCTTTTAAGATTTTGTTTGCACCTTGGAAATTAGGTTTTGATGTGGCAGTACAAACTTTATAATCTATCCAAAACGAAATGTTGTCTTTCATATTTCGTCTGTAACATATCGTATTTTATAATATAGCCTATATTAGGGCATAAATGTTAATTTGCAGTTTAATATGTTGCTTATACAAAGACATTTTATTTCAACGTATTCAGTCGATTTTTACTCATCTCAGTAGGCAATAGATATTTCATTCACACACACAGACACGCGCGAGCTGTAACGTTAGTAAAGAAACGCATGCACATGTGCCGTTCATTCATTCAAACACAGAAACGCGATTCAAATTTAAACAGTCTTTTGCGGATTACAGACACCATTTCATATCGCGATTAGAACAAAGCACTTACTGATGATCTGCAGCTGGATCCGTTGTTCGGCTACTCCAGCACATTTGAGGTAAAATTTCCAGGATAATCACGATATTATTAGCAGAGCTATTCCTCACAGCGAGTGTGTTATCCAGCTGTTGTGGGCGTTGACTGGTTTGCATGTGTTGCTCCAGATTATCTGCGTTTGAATAGCGCGCGCTCTCGATGGGCGTGTCACATTAGCAGAGTAATGAGGTGCCAGAGCGATAATGAGCACAGCTGATCTCTCGCTCTTTTTATATAGATTACATAAACAGAGAATATTTTTTTTAGATTTGAATTAGATAATTTAAAACTACACACTTAAATGATTATAGAGATATATAGCTCATGTCTGAGTGAATAGTATTCGCTGAGTTTTGTTTGAGTTTAGAGAAGTGCTTCAGAAAAAAAGTTCACGGAGACGGAGAGGCATAAAGCACTCCGTGTTTACTTTCTTTATTTTACAAAAGCACAATGTTTTATTTCGATTGTAAGTGGACACATAAAAAAGTAGACATTTAACAGCTTATTTTTTCATATTTCTTAAGTCTGTCTGACCAAAACCGACGGAGTATTTTAGGTCTATTTTGCTGCTATGTAAAAAAAAACGAGCAAAACGCGCCCGCGCGTTTGCCGACCTCAGGGGGTTAAACCGAGGTCCTGACTCTCTGTGGTCATTAAAAATCCCAGGATGTCCTTCGAAAAAGAGTAGGGGCGTAACCCCGGCATCCTGGCCAAAATATGCCCCTTGGCCTCTGTCTATCATGGCCTCCTAATCATCTCCATATACTGATTGGCTTCATCACTGTCTCCTCTCCACCAGTAAGCTGGTGTGTGGTGGGCGTTCTGGCGCAATATGGCTGCCGTCGCATCATCCAAGTGGATGCTGCACATTGGTGGTGGTTGAGGAGATTCCCCCCTTCTATGTAAAGCGCTTTGAGGTCTCAGATAAAGCGCTATATAAATGTAATGAATTATTATTATTATTATCAGTTCAGCTGGCCTAATTAGGCCGCTGCTAAAAGCGAGCTCGTGCCCTGGCTCAACTAAAGTGTTCGTCCTCTGCTACTGGTTCCCTCCCGGAACTTCTTATTCTGCCTACAGCCTGGTTTCCTACCAGTCGGTCCATTGCTCCCCTCACTGAGGGTCACTATGAGTGTTTGGACTCCTGAGTCTGGTCAGATGGTCGTAGGCCTCTCGTTAGGCCTCCCAGTTAGATCAGCCCCTAGGCCTTCACAGGCCTCCTCAGTGTTTCAAACACAAACACTGGGTAGATCCGTGGATCGAGTAGAGAAACTCCCCTCTCTAGCAAGGGTTGTAAAGCACTATGCTGAGTCATACTCTCCGGGATATCCCATCTCTGAGATCCGGGCTGAGGGTTCACTGCCAGCTTCACAGTCCCTCGGGTTGGATGCCTTACCTAAGGCAAATGTCCAGAGGCTCTGTCTCCGGACAGACAGGAGTTTGGCCAGACTGAAGTGTCCGACGTAGTGACACCAGGTCAGGCCGTCCTGGTGACATTTCGGGTGGTATATTCCCCCGAATAGTGACTGGCTGGGGTTCCCTCGGGTTCCCTAGCCACATTCCCTAGAAGGGACCCCTTCTAAATTTAAGTTGTGGTCCTAGGCCTTTGAGCAGGCCCAGGTAGGCCTTCGGAATAACATAATTTGGAGGTCCTCTTGTTAGGCTTATAGCTTGGGCTATGACCGTAGGGAATGCTGTCACTGACAGCCCAGTGTGACCTGAGGGTGAGTGGTTCTTGCATTTCATTGAATTTGCTGGTTCTGACAGTTGTCACTGCCTCCTAGCATGCACTCCCCTCAGCATGGCGGAGTGGGTATTTCGTTCCCCAAAGCGTCGATGACGTATTGTCGAGTTCCCTTCGAAAGGGAACGTCTCAGGTTACAACTGTAACCTATGTTCCCTGAGAACAGGGAACGAGACAATACGTCTCCCTGCCATGCCTCGGGGCCTGCCTACCAAACAGTCCCTTCAGACGAAGGATGATTTGTCATGTTTGCAAGGCGCCCTTATATACTTCCAGGTCGCACGTTAATCATTCACATTAATGATTCACGGGCTGTCGCCGGTCAATGTGATTGCCGTGATTTGAATGTGATTTCAGACACCTGTCACGCCTGAGGCGTTCCCCAAAGCGTCGATGACGTATTGTCGAGTTCCCTGTTCTCAGGGAACATAGGTTACAGTTGTAACCTGAGACGTTTTCCATGGCAACGGTGTGTTATACTCAGCAGTGGTATGTTATCAAGAAATAACACACCGCATTCTACATTAGAATTCAACCAAGCCATGTAATAATGGCTTTTAATACAGCATTGAGTTTGTGACGAGTTTGGACCTGACAATAGGTTGGTTTCACGTGACGTCACATTGCTGCTTCGCGAGAGCGCGGAATTCAGATGGAGGGCAGGAAGTGAAATAGCAGAGGATCTACCGTCTGTAAAAATGCCCATGTTTTGTATAGTTTACGGCTGCTCCAATCGTTCCAACCGAGAAAAGGGAAATGGGTTTTATAGAGTACCACAGATTGTCGTTCATAAAGGTGAGAAATGTAAAAAGCTCACAGAACAACGCCGTAAAAAGTGGATTTTAAACATAAGTTACGTATGTGGTCGGGAGGAGCAGAGTCTATGTCCGTGTCTGACCACTTCATCGGAGGTATATTAGCTAGCTAAATTGTTTTTTTTTGTGGCTGTGTTATAGCATTAGGTTGTCGTTAAATGCTAATTTACTTGGTAATGAGTATTCATTTACCGGTAGTCTAATATGGACTTTATTGGGACTTTTCAGGCATCAATTGGAATGGGAAATGATGTAAAAAACGTAATATTTTTATTAACTAGTCCAATTGTACTGGCGTTATGTATTGTATATGTAATTCAATTGATTCCATTTTATTATTGCACACCATGTTATTGTAGTTATTATAACAATTGTTGAAAAATCTAATCTTGTAAATAAACCACCATGTATTATAAACCACCATGTATTATTCTGTCTTCTCAATGGCATTTAATCTTTTCAGTAAACATCTTCCAAATTGTGTAGTGCTACTCAATATACAACTTGATGACAATTGGTGCTCTCACAAGATATGAACCTAATGTATTGAAACTGGATCTAAATACGGACTCTCCATAGACGGTTGCCTCCATAGACGTATTCGCCATGTTTACTTCCTGCCCTCCATCTGAAATCGCCCCGCCTTCGCACGTCATCATAATCACGTGACTGAAACCTAGCTATTGGCATGGCAACAAGGTGGTGGGGCTCGCCGCCCATTTAATTCAAAGTTAGATGCACAGGCCTGAAGTTACCTTTTGGCTAATCTCCCTCGCTTTAGCCGTGAAAGGCCGTGGTCTAACCATAGACGGGTCTAACGTTATGTTTTAAAAACATCACATTTTATTTTCATTTAAAAGGTAACCTGACCTTCATACCGTTAGCTCACTAAAATAAAATGGTTGACATCATACAGGCACTTGCTGATCAATGAATGTTTAATTCGTATCCAAGTTCACCTGCCATCTGATACTGCATTTTTTCAAACTTTCCTACTCTTTGGTGCAGACTAGCTTTGATAAATTAATTGCTGCAAAATTTTTTGTGGATGTAAAAACGACTAGACGCTTTTATATAAGGCTAACATTAGCTAGAGGACACAGGCAGCCAGTTAACATTACGTCGATTTTCTTACGGAACGTAACATGACAGTTTGAGCGTAATTACGGCCAGCTAAAATTAAATTTGGTGACTTTTTCTACAAGAACGCGGCTAACTACATTTATTCCCCTCTACTTTGACAAACCACCAGTCTCAACTTTATAGAAGTGAATAATGGCGGCGCTTTAGCTAAAGTTATTGTGATTAAAACTCACGTTCAGTTAATTTTGAACCATAACGTCTATGCAATAATTAAACCATCAAAATGAACACACAATTATCACAAATCTAAAATAGAAAAGTCAAAACTTAACGAAAATAAGTCATCCATGTGCGATATCCCAAACCGACCGACCGTCTCTCCGTCTGTGCCACAAGCGAGCGGGATCTTGTTGTAAAAAAAAAAACGGCTCGCGGATTCAAACGCACTTTGCTTTTTAGATTAAAATTTACTTAGTATTTTTAGGTGAATGTGCTGTGACTATAAAACATTAAATAGTATTTGAAAATATATTATAAAATTTACTCTTTCTTCTCAGTTAAGTTATTACATGAATAAATTGTGTAAATCTTACTTAAGATATAATAGTTCCAACTTAATCTTGATTTTACAGTGTATAAATTACATAAATTAATGTAATAGATTTTACTATACCACAAAGTCATTATTATCAGTGCAAAGTGCTGACAACAACTTCACGCACTCCCGTTTCTCATGATGCATGGTTGGTTGTATCAAGTTAGGTCTACTGGGTTTTGCAAGTAATGGTAGAGTGTACTAGAGCAGCAGCAATTAAGGATCTTTGGTTATGGGGTTGCTTGCTTAAGTTTTTTTATATAGAATTATGGTGGATAATAACTGACTTTAATTGAATTAATCTTGCTTCTATCAATAGTGTCACAGCAGCTTCTACACTCACCTGGGAATAATGTTGCTCATGGTATAATTCTGTGAAGGTAAAACTATATATATGTTTGTCTCTTTTCAGAGCAAGCATGACGTTCACTTGAGTAGATACGAGGTACTCACATCTGCAAAGCGAAAGAAGAAGACTGCGATTCCCTCAAGCTCCATCAAGCAGCCCACATTAACCCTTTCACACGTAAGTTTAAAATATTCTAACTGACCCCCCAGCGTGAGTTTTTCAAGGCGACCGTTATTTAGAACCTGTCACTTTATCGTTTCCATGGTGACGTGTCATTGCTTGTCACGTGACACAGCGCAAACACAACACAGCGCTGAATGAATGATGATCTGCTTTTATGTAATTTTCTCTTTTTGATTCAAAATATTAAAAAATATGTTAGATATAGCATGAAACACAGATATTCCGATTGTCAAATATGTGCATGTGGATGTGTTTGGTTGTTTAAACACTTTTATAACGATCGCGTTAGTTGAGCTGTATGCGCGATGGGCGGCGCCATGTTAGTTTGTGCTGGATTTACAACACGTCAATTCCTCCACTTCTCACGAAATACATGAAAGTAAGTGGCAGGTTAACTGGGAGAAGAATAGGGTAAAATGTAAAGCTACTTACACATTGTGTATCTGGTATGAATAAAACATGTCGTCTTATTATAATTGAAAGGATTATTATTGGCGCTTCCAAAGACATCTGTGTGTATTTTACAAACTCAAATTCAGTGGTTTGCTAGTACTTAGGTGATTTTAAATGCCTGAAACCTAAAATAAACATTATGTGGTTGAAAACACTGAATAGTTGTGATATATGACAAGCGCGAGCACGTCCATCTCTGGCTCAGCGCCAGCCAACGCGCGAAAGCACATTTGAAGTATGTTGTCCGAGGACTTCAGCCTTTCAACATTGTAGAGCAAGAAGCTTTCCGCGAATTTGTGTTAGACCTGGTGCCAAATAGCAAAATAATGACAAGAATCACACTCGCATCTATGATTGATTGATGCTGCCAAACAGATGAAGATCAAGGTTATTGAGGCCATGAAAACTGTTGACCACATCGCAACAACCACTGACTGCTGGTCAGCCAGGCGGCGCAGTTTCATTGGGGTCACGGCTCACTGGCTGGACCCTGAAAGTTTAAAAAGGTGCTCAGTGGCCCTGGCCTGTAAAAGATTAAGAGGCTCTCACACTTTCGACCTTCTGGCAAATGCACTTAATGATATCCATGCTGAGTATGAAATTCGGGGGAAGATAGTCAGAACAACAACGGACAATGGCTCCAACTTCATTAAAGCCTTCAAAGTCTTCGGTGAAGATGGAAATAACAATGCTGGTGCTCTAGTTGAGGAGGAAGAGGAGGAGGAAGATGAAGCAGAGGAGGAGGTAGAGTTTGTTGATGTATCTTCACTTTTGGATGAGGATGATGGTTTTGAGTTCCAGCTCCCAAAGCACCAGCGTTGTGCATGCCACATTCTTAACCTAATAGCCACTGCAGATGCCAGCAAGGCAGTGTCCAATGACGCGTACAATACATTATACTACTCAACATTTGGCAAGTGCAATGCACTTTGGAATAAGTGTTCAAGATCAGCTGAAACTGTGGAAGATGCTTGCTCCCTCCAGCTTGTGCGACCGAATGCAACAAGGTGGAACTCTGTGTTCATGGCTGTGGAGAGACTGCTCAGGATAGTGAAATAAAAGGGAGAGGCAACAATGAGTAGCCTGGGAAAACCCAGACCACTCTCAGTTGTAACTGAGTTAGGGTCTGGCAAAGCTCCATAGACAATTCATGTCACGATCCACACTCAAGGAGAAGAGGAAAGATCCAATATGCAGTAAGTATTTTATTAGAGGGTAATCCGTACTCACAAACAAGTCCAGGCAAGGGTCAAATCCAATAGGGCAATCCAACAAACAAGAACACAAACAGGGAACAGAAGTGGCGTGATAATAGCAAGGATTCCGTGACAGACACTAAAACAGACAGGGTATATATATACACACAGACCTAACAATGAAACAGGGAACAGCTGGGAACAATGATGACGGGGAACAGCTGAGTGCAATGGACAGTGATTAGTGCAGACAAGGATTGTGGGGAATGCAGTTCATAATGTGACAGACACCGTGGGGGACGAGGACCTCTAGTGGATACCCGGGGAAACACAAACCAGACACTGTGACATAACCCTCCTCCTACGGAGCGGCTACCAGACGCTCCAAGACATAAAAGACAAAACAAGAGTCCAGGCGGGAGGTGAAATGGTGGAGGATCAGGGGGCGGGACGGGGGGCCAAGTCCATGGAGGGGAACAGGAACAAGGGGTGACGACTTAGCCGGCGGCCAGGGCGAAACCGACAGTCCATCGGGAGGCCAGGGTGGAGACGACAGTACATCAGGCGGCCAGGGCGAAGCGGACAGTTCATCAGGTGGCCAGGGCGAAACTGAAGACCCCTCGGGCGGCCAGGGCGGTGAAGACCCCTCGGGCGGCCAGGGCGGTGAAAACCCCTCGGGCGGCCAGGGCGGTGAAGACCCCTCGGGCGGCCAGGGCGGTGAAGACCCGTCGGGTGACCACTCGGGCGGCCACGGCGGGGATGACCACTCAAGTGTCCATGCCGGAGATCCACCCTCAGGTGACCAGGGCGGATCCGGCTGTGCAGGCGGCCGGGACGGGGCAGGTCCTTCGCGCGGCCATGGCGGTGAAGACCCCTCGGGCGGCCAGGGCGGTGAAGACCCCTCGGGCGGCCAGGGCGGTGAAGACCCCTCGGGCGGCCAGGGCGGTGAAGACCCCTCGGGTGACCACTCGGGCGGCCACGGCGGGGATGACCACTCAAGCGTCCACGCCGGAGATCCACCCTCAGGTGACCAGGGCGGATCCGGCTGTGCAGGCGGCCGGGACGGGGCAGGTCCTTTGGGCGGCCATGGCGGAGATGACCAGGGCGAAGACGACCACTCGGGCGACCACGGCACAGGAACAGCAACAGACACCGGCTCAGGAACAGCAACAGACACCACCGGCTCAGGAACAGCAACAGACACCACCGGCTCAGGAACAGCAACAGACTCCACCGGCTCAGGAACAGCAACAGACTCCACCGGCTCAGGAACAGCAACAGACACCACCGGCTCAGGAACAGCAACAGACACCACCGGCTCAGGAACTGGAACAGACACCACCGGATCAGGAACTGGAACAGACACCACCGGCTCAGGAACTGGAACAGACACCACCGGCTCAGGAACTGGAACAGACACCACCGGCTCAGGAACTGGAACAGACACCACCGGCTCAGGAACTGGAACAGACACCACCGGCTCAGGCACAGACGTGACGTGAAGCTCAGGCTCGGCAGACGTGACGTGAAGCTCAGGCTTGGCAGACGTGACGTGAAGCTCAGGCTCGGCAGACGTGACGTGAAGCTCGGCAGACGTGACGTGAAGCTCAGGCTCGGCAGACGTGACTTGAAGTTCAGGCTCGGCAGACGTGACGTGAAGCTCAGGCTCGGCAGACGTGACTTGAAGCTCAGGCTCGGCAGACGTGACGTGAAGCTCAGGCTCGGCAGATGTGACATGAAGCTCAGGCTCGGCAGATGTGATGTGAAGCTCAGGCTCGGCAGATGTGACATGAAGCTCAGGCTCGGCAGACGTGACGTGAACAGGCTCGGCAGACGTGACGTGAACAGTCTCTGTGGTGGCCATCTTGTCCGAAGACACAGGCTCAGGAACTGGCTGGGCGGAACTCAAGTGCTTCCTCCAAGCGTGCAGAACCGCCAATGCGTAAAACCCAAAGACAGCTCTCCTGGCCGTGGCAGGACTGATGGTGGGCTGCTCTAGGACGACAGTGGGCTGCTCGGGCACTGCCTCCGGGCTGACAGCGGACTGCTCGGGCACTGCCTCCGGGACGACAGCAGGCTGCTTGGGGACGGCCTCCGGAACGACAGCGGGCTGCTCGGGCATGGCCTTCGGGAAGACAGTGGGCTGCTTGGGGACGGCCTCGGGCACGACCTCCAGGAAGACAGTGGGCTGCACAGGCACGGCCTCCGGGAAGACAGTGGGCTGCTCGGGCATGGCCTCCGGGTTCTTGAGGAGGTTGGTGGTCCTCCCCCTCCTCCGCCGTTTCCGATGGCAATGTGCAGACTCAGGGCTGGACGGAACCAGCGGCGAGGACCTTGGACTGGGCGGGACCAGCGGTGAAGACATCGTGCTAGGCAGAACCAGCGGCGAGGATCTTGTGCTGGGCGGAACCAGCGGCGAGGGTCTTGTGCTGGACCAGATCAGCGGCTCCGGATCAGGAACATGGCAAGGCGGAGGACGATGTCGTGGAATTTGTCGACCACCTCCTCCCCTGCAACCTCCCCGAGTTCCGGAGAACTTGGCCAGACGAGTCCCCTCGAATCACTCACCATCTCTGACGGACGTGGTCACTGGAGATTTTGCCGCCGGAGCTTTCTCAGTTTGACGGGCCCATAAAGCAAAACATTGAAAGATGTTTAACCGGGGCGCTTCCTCCCCGGTCTGCGAACCTTCTCTCTGTGGTCCCCTTCTTCCCCCATTCATAGGAGAAGGGTTACGGAATCCCGAACTGCTGGATCTATACATTTGTGACGCAGTCCTTCTGTCACGATCCACACTCAAGGAGAAGAGGAAAGATCCAATATGCAGTAAGTATTTTATTAGAGGGTAATCCGTACTCACAAACAAGTCCAGGCAAGGGTCAAATCCAATAGGGCAATCCAACAAACAAGAACACAAACAGGGAACAGAAGTGGCGTGATAATAGCAAGGACTCCGTGACAGACACTAAAACAGACAGGGTATATATACACACAGACCTAACAATGAAACAGGGAACAGCTGGGAACAATGATGACGGGGAACAGCTGAGTGCAATGGACAGTGATTAGTGCAGACAAGGATGGTGGGAAATGCAGTTCATAATGTGACAGACACCGTGGGGGACGAGGACCTCTAGTGGATACCCGGGGAAACACAAACCAGACACTGTGACAATTCATTTCCACAGGGGCGTCACCAACGGACGTCGGATAGATCTAAAACTAATCAGAGCGATGAATGACATGACGTATGCAGAGCGACGGAGAAACATCTCGAGACTCTCAGCAATTCTCTGTTTGTGTTAATGAAAAGGACTATTTTAAATCGCTTGAAACAGACGCGATAGCTGATTCGAACGAGTGATGTTGTGATGTTCGACGGCGGCATCCATCTTTGTAATGTACAAAATCTGCGTCACCGTCTCTGCTCTGTCGTCATCGTGTAAAGCCCGCCCCAACGTTTCTGATTGGTGCCGCGATTTCGACGGATTGGAAATGGGTTTCAATGGGCTCTTTGCCAGACCCACTTGCAGAGCAAATCTAAATTTGCCTGAAGTGGTCTGGGTTTTCCCAGGCTAAACAATGAGAGTTGTCTGCACAGATTTGAAGGTTCCAATGTAAGTTTATAAATGTTTCATATGGTACTCTTTCTGTCAAACTCAATTCTGGTCCATATTGTCTACTTGTACAACATTGGATTGAATGATTATCATTGAATGATGTACCAATCCATTGCATGATAATGATCTGATCATGAAGCAATACTGTTTTTTGTCTCTTATTGTATATATGTTCTTGTCTTCATCACAGGTTTAATCCAGCTGAATTTGCATTCCTGTCTGAGTATGCTGCTGTTATGACTCCAGTTGCCCAAGCAACTAACATTTTGCAAGCTGAAACCAATGTCCAGATGGGGTGGCTGCTCCCAACCATCAAGCTCCTGAAAATCAAGCTGAACAGGATCAAGCTACCGCTGAAGTACTGTAAGCCGCTTGTGGATGCCTTGCAGGTGGGATTGAGAATCGCTTTGGCCCTATGATGGAAGACCCGGAGCTGGTGGCCGTTGCTATTCTGCTTCCAAAATTCAAGACAAATTGGACACAGGAAGACGAGACAATCAAAATAGGTAAGAAATAATTGTGTATGGGTGCATTATGTGTGTATTTTACTAATTTGTAATCACGAGTCGTACATACAGTACTGCTCAAAAGTTTGGGATTACTTTGAATTTTATTTTATTTTTTTATGGAAACACATGAGCTTGTCCTGCATAGAAAATATAGCAAACATACCTGTAAACAGGGCATTATGGTGTTAGATTAAGAAATTATGTGGTATGGGAGCCTTTCTCTTTAGCCTAGTAGTATGGAAGCCAAACCTTCCTGTCTAAGTTCTGCCAGGCTGTAAATGCTGCAAAAGGCTTTTTGTTTAAGGGAATTATTTGAAGTATAAAGTCGTCATTTCCATTAAAATCATTCTCTTACTGACAATGTCATCGTGTCAAATCTGTGGTTTCTGTCATGATGGGTGGAAACTATTATTATTGTTTATAACACACTCTTATATTTCAGGAATGGACTATATCAAACGACGCATTGAAGACCCCTTGTAGCAGTCCGGTGAGGTCAACAGGTCCAGCTCATCTGATGAAGACGACTTCTTTTCTGGCATGCAGGGTTCGAAGGCACAAGACGGCGCCAAACAGCTAGATGTCCTGTTCATCAGATAACATGGACTTGCTCAAGTCTTTTCCAGCTGTGTGCAAGTTGTCTGTTAAGTTAAACACACCCCTTCCAGCATCAGCAGCCTGCGAGAGGCTTTTTAGTATCGCAGGATTAGTCTTTAGCCCTAGAAGAGCGAGACTGAATACATTCAATTTTGAAAACTAACTACTTTTGAGGATAAACAAAATATTTCTAACTTCCTAAATATGACTGCTTTATTCATACCAGTTTAAGAAGGGAATAAGCTGTGGAGAAAAAAAAGCACAAGCAGGGAAAAGAGGGGAGGGATGCTTTAAAGAGGAAGGGGCATATTTGATCTGTTTTTAAGCTCAGTGTTTTTAGGTACTCTAATCACTTTTGTTTTTACATACGATTAGAAATACTTAAATGTGGCCTAATGGCCTTTGATATATTTTAGTTGCCCTAAAAAGTTGAGGATGAAAAGAAAATGTGCTTCCAAAAAATGACTGCTTTATAAACACTAGTTTAAGAAGGGAATAAGTTGTGGAGGAAAAAAAATCACAAGCCAAAGGAATTGTGAGTGTCCTTTAGGTTAATCATTTGAAATAAAAACAATGGTGTTCAAACTTTTGACTGCTTTCTTTAATAACTGCATAACACAATACTTTTACTTTTACTTAAAGTACTTGAGTAGTAAATTTTAAAATAAACTACTTGCAATACTTGAGTAAAAATTGTTTTTAATACTTTAGTACTTCTACTTACAGTAAGTGTGGTGCTTAAAGAGCACTTCTACTCAAGTCAATTTTTTTATTGAGCACTTGTACTTTTACTCAAGTCCGGGTTTCTAGTACTTTATACATCTCTGCGTGTTGCACTGACAGACATAAAGCCCAGGCTTGACAAACTGTGTAGGAGCCACCAGGCCCACCCATACCATTAATATGCTCTCTCTCTCTCTCTCTCTCTCTCTCTCTCTCTCTCTCTCTCTCTCTCTCACTCACACACACACACACACACACTTGTCTGAAAAACATCAGCTCGCTGACCGTTTTAAGCATTAATTCATTATATGAGGTACAATAAGGGTTCGACTCCGTCCCCCCCTCACATGCATCCATTAGGCCAACCGTTACGTTCGGCGGGAATATTAAGAGACCGGGGCACTTGCCCTGGGACTTTGACTGAGAGAATTATGAGCATGCATAGTGTTTTACACGGGGTTCCCGTAGCGTGAGCTAAGGCTTGCGCAACACGAGAGTACTCTCGAAAGGGAGCGTCTCGGTTACTGACGTAACCTCGGTTCCCTGAGATGAGGGAACGAATGTTGCGTAACCTTGCCGTGCTTATGCTCTGGTCTGGTATCGCTTCAGTCGATAAAACCAAGTCAACTATGGGCGGCGTGGGTTTATAGCCATAAGCAAGTTTAAACACATTTATAATGATCGCATTAGTTGAGCTATGTGCTATGGGCGCCGTCATGTTAGTTTGTGCCACAGTTCAGAGAATCGGATCTGTTGGATTTACAACACATGAATTCATCCACTTCTCCCGGAATACATGAAAGTAAGTGGCCGGTGAACTGGGAGAAGAATAGAGTAAACTTTAAAGTTACTTACACAATGTGTATCTGATATGAATAAAACTTGTCTGATTATAATGGAAAGGATTATTATTACCGTATCCATAGACATCAGTGTGTATTTTACAAACTCTAAATGTATTGTTTTTTATGTGAATTTATATGTCTGAAACCTAAAATAAACATTATGTGGTTGAAAACACTGAAAAGTTGTGATATATGACAGCGCTGAGACTGTCTCATTTGAGATCACGTGATACACTGACCGTTCTAATCACACCGGTGTGATTGTCACAGGTCGGGGTGGACTTCCCTCCCCTTCAGCAACGTACCACCTCGAGGAGTTACCCAGAAACACAAAGGAACAGACAAGGTAATGATAGAGAACGTTTATTTTTATTTACTTAAAACAAGTCCAATCTCCTTTTCTATCCAGCAGGTGGCGTGGGTAGGTCACCCTTCAGTTCTTCGCGACCAGAAGTACACGATGGAGCAATCCCTGTTAAAGCTCCGCACGGTGGTTCCTCTTCGGCCTGACGTAAGCAATGGAGAGTAAGTGATAGCTCAGGCACTGATGGGGTTTACACAGCAACTCCTCTTCGGCTGGAGGTAAGTAATGGAGGGTAGGTAATGGCTCAGACACAGACGGGGGCTTGCACAGCGACTCCTCTTCGGCTGGAGGTAAGTAATGGCTCAGGCACAAGCGGGGGTTTGCACAGCAACTCCTCTTCGGCTAGAGGTAGGTAATGGACGGTACGTAATGGCTTAGGCACTGGCGGGGGTTTGCACAGCAACTCCCCTTCGGCTGGAGGTAGGTAATGGAGGGTAAGTAGTGGCTCAGGCACTGACGGGGGTTTACACAACAACTCCTCTTCGGCTGGAGGTACGTACTGGAGGGTAGGTAATGGCTCAGAAACGGACGGGGGCTTGCACAGCGACTCCTCTTCGGCTGGAGGTACGTAATGGAGGGTAGGTAATGGCTCAGACACTGGTGGGGGTTTGCACAGCAACTCCTCTTCGGCTGGAGGTAAGTAATGGAGGGTAAGTAATGGCTCAGGCACGGGCGGGGGTCTGCGCAGCAACTCCTCTTCGGCTGGAGGTAAGTAATGGACGGTACGTAATGGCTCAGGCACTGGCGGGGGTTTGCACAGCAACTCCTCTTCGGCTGGAGGTAAGTAATGGAGGGTAAGTAGTGGCTCAGGCACTGACGGGGGTTTACACAGCAACTCCTCTTCGGCTGGAGGTACGTAATGGAGGGTAGGTAATGGCTCAGACACTGGTGGGGGTTTGCACAGCAACTCCTCTTCGGCTGGAGGTAAGTAATGGAGGGTAAGTAATGGCTCAGGCACGGGCGGGGGTCTGCACAGCAATTCCTCTTCGGCTGGAGGTAAGTAATGGACGGTACGTAATGGCTCAGGCACTGGCGGGGGTTTGCACAGCAACTCCTCTTCGGCTGGAGGTAAGTAATGGAGGGTAAGTAGTGGCTCAGGCACTGACGTGGGTTTGCACAGCAACTCCTCTTCGGCTGGAGGTAAGTAATGGAGGGTAAGTAATGGCTCAGGCACGGGCGGGGGTCTGCACAGCAACTCCTCTTCGGCTGGAGGTAAGTAATGGACGGTAAGTAATGGCTCAGGCACTGGTGGGGGTGGGCACAGCAACTCCTCTTCGGCTGAAGGTAGTAATAGACGGTAAGTAAGGGCTCAGGCACTGGCGGGGGTCTGCGCAGCAACTCATCTTCGGCTGGAGGTAAGTGTACGTAATGGCTCAGGCACTGGCGGGGGTTTGCACAGCAACTCCTCTTCGGCTGGAGGTAAGTAATGGAGGGTAAGTAATGGCTCAGGCACGGGCGGGGGTCTGCACAGCAACTCCTCTTCGGCTGGAGGTAAGTAATGTAGGGTAAGTAATGGCTCAGGCACGGGTGGGGGTCTGCACAGCAACTCCTCTTCGGCTGTAGGTAAGTGTCAGATAACGCCACGTAGTAAGGCACGAGGACACAGGATTTCCAACCAAAAAGGGGTTTTATTTTACCCAAAAATAAGAAAAGGTCCCAATTAAGGGATACAAAATAAATCAACTTGTTCCAACAAATCATCTAGCTAGACTCAAATAAACTAAGTAAACAAAACAAGTTTTAACGTAATATAACGAAACTAAGGAGAACTGAACAGAACGAAAACTACCCCCTAAATGAGACAACACACAGGTATTTATCACAAACGGTGAGCTCACTTAAACACGACAGGGGAAAGCATACACTCAACACATTTATCAACCAACAATTAGTTACAAGTTAACCAATCAAGGTAGACAGAATAATAAACAAACAATATTAGAATACAAAACAACAACTGTTGATAATAGAAATAAATTGGAACCAATCAAAAATATAATTTCCTTTTCTTCACCCCCCCCATGACATAGCATCTAGTTGGTATCGCCGAGCGGAACGCTCAGGCCATAAATATTTACTGCCGCCCACGCCCAGCCTTTTGTCAGTCAAGACCGCGATGACGGAAAGACGCACATCTGCAGCCAACGCCATTCATCCAACCTCCATGCCACGGTAACTTAAACTCAAATAGAAACAAGGATAAGGAAACATACATAGTACAACGCAAGCCAGTAAGTGGGCACTCCAAACCAACGAACAAAGTACTAACATGTATAAATAAAGTTTTGCACATTAATCAACCAAAATCAGTGTAGTGATTTTATTATACATGAACCTTAAATCCTATACTATACAAACAACAATGAATGATAAAGAGGCAGAAAATAACTATCAGTACGTGAATGTATGCATGTATCGTGAATGAATGCGTGTCTGTTACCCTTGTCAATGTGTGGCCACGGGTTCGGCCATCACACACCCCCTCCCTTCAGACATCTCGTGGATACAACGAGAGAAGTAGTCAGCGGTCACATTAGACTTGCCAGGAACATGCTGGACAGTGAACCGGAAAGGCTGCATAGCCAGATACCACCGTGTAATCCTCCCATTTGTATCTTTCATCCTTTCCAACCACTGGAGAGCTTTATGGTCCGTTTCCAACTTGAACTCCCTTCCCAGTAGGTAATATCTCAAGGAGTCTAGGGCCCATTTAACTGCCAAACATTCCTTCTCTATTGTCGAATAGCGGACTTCCCTTGGAAAGAGTTTGCGGCTTATGAAAGCCACAGGCCGTCGCTCACCAGGTGGTCCCTGTAACAGCACAGCCCCTATGCCCCTCTCAGAGGCATCCGTCTGCACAATAAATTCTTGATCAAAGTCTGGACTGTACAGCACAGCATTTTCTCTTAAAGCCGATTGAATATCTCGAAAGGCCGTCATCCTTTCTTCTGACCACTTGCATTGATTTGGACATCGGACCCCCACCATATCGGTCAACAGGGCAGCCCTGCTAGAGAAGTGAGGGATAAAACGATTATAAAATCCAGCCATTCCCAGAAAGGACCTGAGTTCCTTACGTGTCTGTGGAATGGGAGCTTCCTCTAACGCCTGGACCTTTTTGACTTGTGGTCGCACTACCCCGTTGCCAATGGCAAAGCCCAGGTATTCGGTTTCCGTCCTGGCTACAGCACACTTGGCAGGGTTCACTGTGAGGCCCGCTTCTTGAAGACGCTGTAGAACCTCTTGAAGGTGTTGAACATGCTCCTCCCAGGTAGTACTGTAGATGACTATGTCATCCAAATAAGCTGCAGCAAAGGTTAGCCCCTGTAACACCTGATCAATAAGTCTCTGAAAGGTAGCCGGGGCCCCATGCAGCCCAAAGGGTAAAACCCGGAAATGGAATAGCCCCCATGGTGTCCTAAATGCTGTTAAGGGACGGGCCTGTTGTGTCAGTGGTATCTGCCAATAGCCTTTGGACAAATCGATGGTCGTCAGGTATTTGGCTTTGCCCAGTCGGTCAATTAAGGTGTCTATACGGGGAGTAGGATACGAGTCAAACTGTGATACAGAATTCAAGTACCGGAAGTCAATACAAAATCGGATACTCCCATCCTTTTTCGGTACTAGGACCACCGGATGACACCACTCACTTTTAGAGGGTTCAATAATCCCCAGTCTCAGCATCAAATTCACTTCCTCCTTCAAGTCATCTTGGAGTCTCTCAGGTATTCTGTAACTCATACGTCTAACAGCTGCACCAGGTTTTAATATCACATCATGTTGTATCAAAGATGTCAAACCAGGATATTCTGAGAAGGTTTCAGGGGTACATAGAGCTCTCACCTGGGATTGCTGATCTTCAGGCAGATGCTCCAGATTAATATTTCCAGCTACTGGTCGAGGCAGGTACTGGTCTTCCCATTCATCCTCCTCCTTCACATGACGAATCATCATCACTTGTGCTCTCTGCTCAGGTCGGGATACCCACTTCTTCAACAGGTTTACATGAAGTACTCGGCTAGCACGTTCTTGCCCTGGAATGACCACTTCATACGTGGTGGGACCTAGCTGGTTCTTGATCTCAAAGGGGCCCTGCCACTTGGCCAACAGTTTACTCTCCTGACTCGGCAGCATCACAAGTACTTTTTCTCCAACAACAAAGCCTCTTTCCCGTGCCGATTGGTCATACCATGTTTTTTGGTGCTTCTGAGCCTCCATCAGGTGGATTTGAGCCAAAGTCCTCATTTTCTCCAGACGTTCCCTCATTTGCAAGACATAAGACACAATGTTAATAGGCTCACTCTTCCCATGGTCTCCTTCCCAGACTTCTTTAAGTAGTGTCAGAGGTCCCCGAACTTCATGGCCGTATAAGAGCTCAAACGGAGAAAACCCGGTAGAGGCCTGGGGTACTTCTCTATAAGCAAAAAGAAGATAAGGGAGCCATTGGTCCCAGTCCCGACCAGTCTCACCAACAAATTTCCGCAGCATTTGTTTCAATGTCTGATTAAATCGCTCTGTGAGCCCATCAGTTTGAGGATGGTAGGGTGTTGTACGCAGACTCTTAATACCCAGCAACTGGTAGACCTGTTTCAGGAGATTGGACATGAAATTGGTACCTTGGTCAGTGAGAATTTCAGCTGGCAGCCCGACTCTGGAAAACAACTGGACTAGACAAGTTGCAACATATTTGGCTTTGACAGACTTTAAAGGAAATACCTCTGGGTACCTCGTAGCATAATCGGTGATCACCAGTAGAAACCGGTTCCCTGCAAAGCTCCTTTCCACAGGGCCAACGACATCCATGCCCAGCCGTTCGAATGGTGTACTGATTACAGGAAGGGGCTGGAGGGGCACTCTTGATGGACGTTTGATGGATACTTTTTGACAATCAGGGCAACTTTTACAATACTGGGCAACATCAGCTTCCAAGCCGGGCCAGTAAAAGTGTCTTTTGATACGTGCAGTGGTTTTCTTTTTTCCTAGGTGGCCAGCCCAGGGAATGGAATGGCTCAGGTGAAGGACAACCTCTCGAGTATCCTGCGGAACCACCAGCTGTTTTACCCGTCCGATCTGGCGATATAGTATGCCCTGTTCAAATACAAAATGCTCACCCTTGTCATTAGTGGGGCCCTCCCCTGTGGTCTCCTGGTTTGCTTTCTGTAGGCAAACAGCAAGACTACCATCTTTTTGCTGTAATGCAATTATGTTAGTAGGCAGCTGGACATGTGAGGTTAGATTGCATGTGTTCTCTACGGGCAATTGCGAGGCATTATACTCAAGCTTTGCTCGTCTCTTTTGACGTCTGGATTTCCTTGATTTTGGGATGCCCATCATTAAATCTACATCATAAAAGGGCAATGTCGAAAGAGTCTGTATCGCTTCTTCCGGCTGCTTTGCCATGGCCCTTGTTATCACTATGTTGCACTGCTGCGAGGGCTTGACCAGATCTAGGAGTACTGGTAAATCACGACCAAGAACTACGGGATACGGAAGATTATCTGCCACCCCTACTTCTAACAGATAGATTTGACCTTCAACCCCAATATATAGGTCTGCAGTGGGCACCATTCTTTCCTCCCCATGTACGCAGCAAATGGGTAATTTATTATAGGCCCTAATTAACGATGGAGCCACAAATTTCCTGTTCACCAGGGTCTGGTCACTCCCAGTATCAACTAGGGCCTTCAGTTCTTTACCATTTACAGTCACCGTCTTGGTCTGTAACAGTATATTTGGTTTGTTTATCTTTGCTACGCTGCCTCTGGGAACATAACATAAGTTAGTTAGTTTGGCTGCATTTTGTGGGCAGGCTGGCCTTGTATGGCCCTCTTGTCCGCACTGGAAACAAATGACTGGTCCTCTTAACATGTTATGTCGTCTAACTTCTGGAAAATCTCCCTTGGGAGACTTACCCGCCCCAGGCACCGGTTTCTGATGGAACGGGGCCCGTCGGGAGTCACTACCAGTTGTTCCACTCCATGGTTGATTCTTTCTTCTTGCAGCCACAAAGACATCAGCCAATGACGCGGCATCCGCTGCGGTCCTAGGGTCCCGTTCCCGGACCCAGACCTGGAGTTCAGGAGAAAGCATACGAAGATACTGTTCTAGAATGATCATTTCACCCACCTCTTCGATGGTTTTCTCCCGGGGTCTAATCCACTTGCCATAGAGTTCCTTCAGCCTTATGTACAGTTCTTTCGGACTCTCGGATGGAAAGACATCTAAGGAACGAAACCTCTGTCTATAGGTCTCTGCACTGATATCGTATTTAATGAGGATGGCTGCCTTGACCTTCTCATACTCTATACAATCATCCAAATCCATATTAACATATGCAGCCCTTGCTTTGCCAGTCAATAAAGGAATCAAATGGAACGTCCAATCGGCCTTGGGCCAGCCGCAAGCTGTGGCAATTCGCTCAAAAGTTATTAAAAAATGCTCTATATCATCAGAGTCAGCTAATTTCTCTAGTCGAGGTTCACGAGGCCCCATTCGTCCAGAATAATCAACAATAGGGTCAGCATCCCTTGTGTGGGAGGTAAACTGGTGAGGAGAACGTCGGGTCCCAGGATCTGCATCTCCACCCTGGCCGTCAAGATAATCTAACTCAGTTGGGCGTGGCTCAGGAGTAAAGGAGGTACGAGCCTGAACCTCAGTCTGTAATAAGCTGAATTGATGTTGGAGAGCTCTGAATCGTCGCTCCTGTTCTCCATACTCCTGCTTCCTTGCTGCCTCCCGGGCATCCATTTTCGCCATATGGGCTCGAAACAGGCCAGTCAAATCCCCCAATGATGGTTCTCTACTTGCCGCCTCCTTCTCCCCATCAAACACCTCTTCGTCTACAGTCCTCTCCTCATCTCTTTCTTCTCGCTCAGTTGGAGCAAGCTTAGACACTCCTTTCTTAGGCGGTCGACTCATAACTCATAAAAAAAAAAGTATAATTAAACAAGAGGAGTAGGGAAAAAAAACAAAAAAAAAACAACCTGTGTCCTCTTCTGGCTTATCTCACCGCTGCCACCATATGTCAGATAACGCCACGTAGTAAGGCACGAGGACACAGGATTTCCAACCAAAAAGGGGTTTTATTTTACCCAAAAATAAGAAAAGGTCCCAATTAAGGGATACAAAATAAATCAACTTGTTCCAACAAATCATCTAGCTAGACTCAAATAAACTAAAGTAAACAAAACAAGTTTTAACGTAATATAACGAAACTAAGGAGAACTGAACAGAACGAAAACTACCCCCTAAATGAGACAACACACAGGTATTTATCACAAACGGTGAGCTCACTTAAACACGACAGGGGAAAGCATACACTCAACACATTTATCAACCAACAATTAGTTACAAGTTAACCAATCAAGGTAGACAGAATAATAAACAAACAATATTAGAATACAAAACAACAACTGTTGATAATAGAAATAAATTGGAACCAATCAAAAATATAATTTCCTTTTCTTCACCCCCCCCATGACATAGCATCTAGTTGGTATCGCCGAGCGGAACGCTCAGGCCATAAATATTTACTGCCGCCCGCGCCCAGCCTTTTGTCAGTCAAGACCGCGATGACGGAAAGACGCACATCTGCAGCCAACGCCATTCATCCAACCTCCATGCCACGGTAACTTAAACTCAAATAGAAACAAGGATAAGGAAACATACATAGTACAACGCAAGCCAGTAAGTGGGCACTCCAAACCAACGAACAAAGTACTAACATGTATAAATAAAGTTTTGCACATTAATCAACCAAAATCAGTGTAGTGATTTTATTATACATGAACCTTAAATCCTATACTATACAAACAACAATGAATGATAAAGAGGCAGAAAATAACTATCAGTACGTGAATGTATGCATGTATCGTGAATGAATGCGTGTCTGTTACCCTTGTCAATGTGTGGCCACGGGTTCGGCCATCACAGTAAGTAATGGACGGTAAGTAATGGCTCAGGCACTGGTGGGGGTGGGCCCAGCAACTCCTCTTCGGCTGGAGGTAAGTGTACGTAATGGCTCAGGCACTGGCGGGGGTTTGCACAGCAACTCCTCTTCGGCTGGAGGTAAGTAATGGAGGGTAAGTAATGGCTCAGGCACGGGCGGGGGGTCTGCACAGCAACTCCTCTTCGGCTGGAGGTAAGTAATGTAGGGTAAGTAATGGCTCAGGCACGGGTGGGGGTCTGCACAGCAACTCCTCTTCGGCTGTAGGTAAGTAATGGACGGTAAGTAATGGCTCAGGCACTGGTGGGGGTGGGCCCAGCAACTCCTCTTCGGCTGAAGGTAGTAATAGACGGTAAGTAAGGGCTCAGGCACTGGTGGGGGTTGGCACGGCAACTCCTCTTCGGCTGGAGGTAAGTAATAGACGGTAAGTAATGGCTCAGGCACTGGTGGGGGTTTGCACAGGTTTCCGTTGTCAACAGTGGGGCTTCCTCTCCACAGGACAGCAACAACAGCAGTATATAGCAGAGGGCCGTTTCTCTATGTTCACAGAACAAACATGACGAATAACAGACTGAACATTCAGCAACTGAATCTTCTTACCACAGAGCAGCGATGACAGCATTCGATGGCAGAAAACAATTTCTCACAGAGCAACGATGGCAGTTTTCCAGGGGCAGAGGGCGGTGTCTCTATGTTCACAGAACCCCAGAAGTGTATACAGGCTTCAGTCGTCCGCAGCTGGGCTTTCTCTCCACAGGACAGCAACAACAGCATTTAATAGCAGAGGGCAGTTTCTCTATGTTCACAGAGCAAACGTGATGAATAACAGACTGAACATTCAGCAACTGAATCCTCTTACCACAGTACAGCGATGTCAGCATTCAACGGCAGCGAGCAGTTCCTCATAAATCCTCTTCCACTTGGACAGGGCAAAGTGACATTCCTGCACAGTGTATACTCCATACACAACAGTTAGTAAATTCCAGTTCGGCCTTCGGAGCCTACGAGGGAACGACTGAGAGCAGGCAGACATAAAACTTTAGTTTCCACACTAGTGCATAAGTCAGTCCTTCAAATGATCACACGTGTTCACTTCACATTAGGCACTGCAACTCACATCAACTCACAGTGAATAGGGTCTCTTATCGTAGCCCCCAGTCAACTCGCTCCGCTCCACTGACAAACCGTGCATCCAAACTGTATGTACGGTTGGCGATAGAGTCCCAACTGGCATTGAAAAATCTAGAACAGAACTCACCGGACGCCGGGGGGTTTCACCGCATCATAGCATTTTCTTCCTAGTAGGGAGTCCTTTCCCGATCTGTCCTCTTATATATCGTCCGATGCAAACAGTAGATCAGCCGCAACGGATTGCCTCCAGCCTGAGTTCACCCAAAAGTCCTCTTGCCCAAACCTCCAGCACAAAGCTCAGACTTCGCTGTCACGCTTCACAAAAAGAACGCCCTGCTGCCCATCAACCGGATCCTTTTATAATCCCCCTCGCGGCTCAATCTCTGCTCCTCGCCCAGCTGTCACTCGTTTTCCCAATCAGCAAGCTCCGTCAGGTTGTTTACACAGGAAGAACCCGGAACTGTTCCGGTGTTACATTGAACTTGCTCCCTCTGGAAACAAACATAGAGCGAGGCAGTTCCACTTGATCGTCACCCTGTGACATGATCATACTGTACATGCGAAAGGGTTAAACAATTTATTAGTCATAATTTAAACTATTGGCATCAGCAGCTTCATCATAAACATTACTGAAAGGCACATGATTAGTTTGTCATTAATTTCACTGATCCTCCTTATCAAACATGGAAAATACTAAATATACTAATAATTTATCTTAAAAGGTCCTAATCTGTTTTGTGATATTCTCTTTCCCATCAAATTAAACCTACTGAGAAATTCCTGAGTTCCTGAGGTATCGATTCCCAAAAAAATAGCCAAACAGGAAACATGAACTAAGGTCAGGGGAATGATTGCTGGCTACAGGCTATGATGATACTGTAACTCTGTTCTCTGACTTCTTGAAAAGCCACACAACATCACTTAAAGGGATGGTCCGTAGTAAAATCAACCTAGGGTCCTTTGCACCATGACCTCAAGCCAAGCCCCCCCAAACATACCATACCAAATATGTATCTCGAAAAGTACCCCACTAATACTGTCCATAATGGCACCATAATGGTAACCGTAAAAGTCATAATCAGGGCCCAAGCCTTGAAAAGACGAAGGCCCTATTGTTTTCCATAGGATTCTTCTTCTTCTTCTTTATTATTATTATCATTTTACTACCTTTTGGGCACTTTTGGGGGCCTTAACATGCTCAAAAACTCTTGAAACTTTGCACAAATGTCAGAACCCGCGGCCATCAGGGCCGCGCTGAAGCTGGTACCCGGGCGTGGCAGGGGGGCTCGGCAGCGCCCCCTGGAATGGGATTCAAAAACATGTCCATATATCAAACACGCATGTAATAATATGAAACTCGGCACAGATATAGATCTCATCGGGCCGAACAACTTTTGTGCTCTAAGATTTACGCCAGTCCAACAGGAAGTCGGCTATTATGGGTTGTATGGAAACGCATGTTCTGGCATTTGAAACACTTCTCCTAGAGAATTCATCCGATGACCACGAAACCCGGTCAGCATGAAGTCAAGACATGGAGGATGATAAATTGCCAGGGGATTTTTGATATCTCGAACGGTTTGGCCGTGGCGAGGAAACAAATTTATGGCGAATATTGGAAACAGGAAGTGTGTTATAACATCCTCATACATTAACTGATCTTGATGAAACTTCAGCAGTGTGTTTGTTGTAAGAGGCCGATCACATGGATGTGACTATTGTGAGTCAAAGTTATAGCGCCACCAACTGGTAGCAGGAAGTGTGTCACTTTCAAAATGCTTTGAAATCACCCTCTTATTTTTACCGATTTACTTCAAACTTAATCTGTATAATGTAAACACACGGCAGATGTAGACCTGTGAAAGGATTATTGATATCTTAACTACTGTTGCCATGGCAACGCATCAAACTTTAATATTCTTTTTTAAAGTTTTTGAGACTCTTAGCATGCTTGAAATTGCATGAAACTCGACAGACACTTTACATTTATTGCCTAGTACACTTGTGCAAAGTTTCAGAAACGGGCGTGGTAAGGGGCTCAGTAGCGCCACCTTTAGTCAAAAATGGGGTATTAGTTTTACCTACAGTAACAAAAATCGGTATCTATATTTATCTCCCCGAGCCGGACAACTTTATAATTTACAGTCATTAGCTGCAACCAACAGGAAGTCAGATATTTTGGTTTGAATGTGTACATTTTGGAGCATTTTCCCTCTGCCCCTCTGCGTCTCTGTGTCTCTGTGTGTGTGTGTGTGAGGAGGGGGGCTAGTTTAGTTTAACCCTTTTCTCTGCTGTGTGCAAATTCTCTGGCACTTTTGGGGCCCTTAACATGCTCGAAAACTCTTGAAATTTTGCACACAGGTCAGAACCCGCGGCCATCAGGGCCGGGCTGAAGCTGGTACCCGGGCGTGGCAGGGGGGCTCGACAGCGCCCCCTGGAATGGGATTCGAACACTTATCCGTATATCAAAAACGCTTGCATGTAATAATATGAAACTCGATACACATTTAGATCTCATCGGTCCGAACAACTTTCGTGCTTTAAGTTTTATGCCAGCCCAACAGGAAGTCGGCTATTATGGGTTGTTTTAAAATTTATGGTCTGGAATTCCTCCTAGAGAATTAATCCGATCGCCACCAAACTCATTCAGCATAAAGTCAAGACATTGAGGATACTAAATTGCGGACGGATTTTTGATATCTCGAACGGCTTGGCCGTGGCGAGGAAATTCATTTTTGATTAAAAAAGGATGCATAAAGTGTGTTATAACTTAGTTATAGTTTTACCTACAGTTACAAAACTCAGCGTGTGTATTGATCTTATCAAGACAAACAACTTTATAATTTACAGTCATTAGCTCCGACCAACAGAAAGTCATATATTTTGGTTTGAATGTGGATTGTGTCTCTCTCTGTCTCTCTGCCATTCTGTGTGTGTGTGTGTCTGTCTGTCTGTGTGGGGAGGGGAGGGGGGATCTGTGTATGTGTGTGTGTGTGCGGGGGGGGGGGGGGGGGGGGGCAGAAAGAGTCTATTAAAAATAGTTATATTGTGCCATCAAGTGTTTTATACTATGTATACATGTGTTTTCTTCTTTTAAACAGTTTATTAAACTACACTCATTTCAGTTAATTCAACACAGCATTTTTATGTATATTTAAACATAATCAAAGTCTACTTTCTGTCACAATTAGGATATATATATTTTTTTTTTCTCTGTCTCCCTCTGTCTGTCCTTCCCCTCCCTGTCACTCCACCAGTCTCTCTCTCTCTCTCTCTCTCTCTCTCTCTGTGTGTGTGTGTGGGGGGGGGGCTTGTCTTTTACACACACACACACACACACACACACGCATTGCAATCTTGACATCGCAGTATGTTCATTATAGCCTTAATAAAATAGTCAACCTAACATATAAAAATTACACTGCTCTGTTTAAATAGTCAGTTGTACAGTTTGTGGCGTTCACAGTAAGCACCACTCCACTGTGATGTTTCTAAGCACATTTTTGCGCATTTGAAGAGGATCATTTTTCAATATTGGAACGTGAGTGAAATACAAAGCCTATAATAAAGAATAGTTTAGCATCCAAAATTTTTAATAATATATATTATATATATTATATTATTATATATATATTTATATATAATTATTATTATTATATATAGAATAATAATATACATGTTAAAAATAGGGAGGGGAAAAAAAAATATACACACATACGGTATATATATATATATATATATATATATATATAAATTTTTTCTTATATGTGCCCTCGATGCGCACTTTTGCAGAACCCACACTGATGCAAGCTCTAAAGCAGACTTCTTCTCGACAGTCAAAGCGGAGTTACGTTATTGCCCGTTGTGCACAGGAACCCTAAAGGCACCGGGGTGGCGGTTTATATATATATATATATATATATATATATATATATATATATATATATATATATAAATATAGCTGCAAGCAGCGATGGAGGGCCCAAGCCGGTGGCACCGCCACCTCTGTGCCTTTAGTGTAACTAAAGTCACCGGGGGGGTGGCGGGTGCCACCGGCTTGGGCCCGTAATCGCTGCTTGCAGCTATATTGACATTTGAAATTGTCATCTAATGACATTTGATTCATCTAAATTAAAATTGAATATAAGTCCACATACATTACACCACATAGGCCTATATTATTTTTGGAGTAGTATTTTTGACTTCTCGTTTAATCTAACAGTAAAAAGGAGTGATTTTGACACCTGTGTGCTGTAACCCGTTTCATCAAACCCTCACTTTCAGTGAAGATTCAAGATGGACTTTGCTGTAAAACAACATCATTAGATTAATTTCAGTTGGATCGCTAACCATCCACAGGGGCCATTTGTGCTTGGACCCCAATGATTGCCGCTTACAGCTATATTTTGCATGATTTAGGCTTAGTAGTATAGATGATTGCATGCTTGTTTGCATCGGTGTTTCCACCCCACACAGTCATCATACCAGTGGTGTAGTCTACGTGATACGCAGGTATACGCCGTATACGCATCATATATGAGCGCTCAATGTGTGCTCTACTACACACACACACACACACACACACACACACACCACACACACACACACTGAAGCACGCGTGACTTCATGCTCGTGGTGTTTTCAGCGCTTCACTGTAGCTATGAGGACATGATGTAGGCTACACATGTGCACTTCATCACAGAGCTGCTATGAGAGTCACTTCAGGAGAATTTCACCATTTCATTTGATAAAACTATCGTCATTCATTCGTATCATACACACACAGAAACTGTAATGTCTTTACGACAACCTGTCAAAATAAAAGTTCGGTATAAACTCAAAGAAATTATGAAAGAAATTGCACAGTAAAATGTACTGTAAAATAATAATAATAATGAAATCTATTAAAATTTATTTTAAAAAGGAATATCACACAAATTTTCATACATGTTTTAATTTTAACAGTAAACTTGCCAAAACAATAACACCATTTTCTTTCAAAAGCACCATTTCTAAAAGTAAATTTGTATTTGTGCCTATAATGTTTTTTTTTATTATTATTATTATCAGCTGATAAAACCTATGGTTCAGGGACCATATTCATATAACATCTAAGGCTAAATGTAGCTCTTAACTGGCTACAGTAAATTGGTGATTAACACTAAACAGTAGAAAATCAGTCCAGTCTCTTCATCTGTAAATGTCATTAGCTGTTAAAGTATTGTATTGCTTATAATAAATTGACATGTTGATAACACTTAGGGCCCTATCTTGCACCCAGCGCAATTGACTTTGAACACCGGCGCATGTATCACTCCTATTTTGCACCCGTGCACAGCGGACTTTTCCCTCCACAGACGCACGTCGGTAAATTAGGGAATGAACTTGCGCTCGCGCAAAGAGAAGGCGTGTTCCGGCACAAAACTTCCATGGTGCTATTTTCCAGTTTTAGAAAGCAATTGCGCCATTGACCAGGAAAAAAAACAGTCTAAAGACAGTGGCGCGTTGCGCGTTAGTGATATGGTATTTTAAGGGCGCGTGCTTGGCCATAATGTTAACGCGCATCCACTTTGATTCTCTAATATATAAACAGATGCAGCAATTTTCATTTTTGCAAATCATACATTATTACAAGGAAAAATATTAACACACGAGGGAAATCATTGTTGTGTCCGTGAAGATGTGAAAAAGATCTATCTAGATAAAAAAAAAAAAAAAAATCTATATTAGGCTACACATTTACTACCCAAATTATACGCCTGTTTAACCGAAGCTAATTTGGGTGGGTTTCTCCCATCATCCCCAATGTCACTTCTCTGTGTTTTACAGCCCTGACGAGAACGTCGGTTTCCTCGGCTGTGAACCGTTCCTGGCGTGCGCCAGCAAATCCGCCGTTATAATAGCAATCCGCCATGGAACAAGCGCGACCGGCTCTTAAAGGGAATGTGAGAGGACGCTCTGATTGGTTTATTTCACGTTACGCCCAAACCACACCTATGAATAATGAAGCTACTTCAGACCAACCCCTTTTAGATTTGCGTCGGGCGCAAGAGTCATTTATCCCGCTGGGAAAATAGCAACAGCGCCGGGATCCGCCCACAAAGTTACTTGCGCTTTGCACTTTGACACTTGCGTTTCAGATCGTTAAAATAGGGCCCATTGTCTCATTATGCTCTCAATTACATGTCGTTGCATAGGCTACTGTATGCATTAGTGAGTGTGGTGGTGCTTATGGGGTGATGAGATGGGTTAGTATGAGGCGGGTTAGGCGGGGGTCACAGTATACTCACTACAAAAAACTAGACTACACCACTGCATCATACCACCCCCTTGCCACCCTATAAATAATTAAAATAATCAAATGAGATGAAGCACATTTCATTCAATGGTTTACAGAGATATTATCTAAATCTAAAACTATATATATATATATATATATATATATACATTCTTAGTACTACTTGAAATCAAATAAACTTTAACTAATGCCAAAATAGCCATTGCCACATTGTTATTTAACAAATTTTTTTCAGCTAAATTGTGATATACTATTATAATGACATACAATTACTCATACTGTCCATGATATAGATAATATAATGCTCATCCAAACCTAGAGGGGGCTGATTTACAGAAGAACATGCTGATTCTCGCCTAACCATATTGATGGATAATCGCCGGTGGATTCGTAAATTACACCTAAGAGAGCAGGATACTGATGAATCTTATGATAGCGATGCCATTTTCTGACTGTCCGATATTATACTGTGACAACAATCATTTTTCAAAATTTCGCAATGATCTTATTGATCAGCACTGGTGAGATATGGCTGCAAGAAAAACTCGGATGACAGTATGAATCTAATGAGGTTTGTTTTTCTACACTGATCTACTCTCTATATTCAAGCTTGTCCTGAAAATAAGAAATTAAAAGTTAATGTTTCCTCCCTGAACTCGCACTCTCTCAGCACACAATTTTCTGCTTGTTTCCACAGACCAACAGCATTTTCTGCCAACTCGCATGGAGACTTCAAAGCTAACTCTATCATTTGATCTCTCACACTAACACACATTCCTACAACATCAACATAGAGGGGCCTGAACATGTGAGAAATCGTGCTGCTCGTGATAGAACGAAGGGCCACCGAGTTGTCACAGATATAATATTTGTCCCATTTTGAGAAGATCACTATGTGCTTTCTGGTTTAGCTCTGCAATTGTGGTCTTCAGGTCATAAGTATCTTATGTCAGTTCTCTGCTGCCCACAGACTCCCTGAAGGTTCCATCAACAAATATCATACAGGTTTTAGTCTGGGGTCTTCATAGTTCAGATGAGTTAGTTTTGGAATTGCCTTGTGAGAAAGAAGTGTGCTAATTTTACTGAATATGCACTTGAAGTGTACTTCAAATCTTTAAAAAAAATCTGGTAACACTTCATTTTACAGTGTCCTTGTTACATGTTACATGTACTTACCATAGTAATAACAGTAAATTATGCATAACTACATGCAACTAACCCTCAACCAAATCCTAATCCTACCCTAACCCTATAGTAAGTACATGTAGTTAATTAATATTACTCAATACATGTACTAATACCTGAATTAATAATTACTTTACTATGAACTAATGATGAGTTAAGACATGTACTAATGAGGAACTAACCTTAACTACAACATGAGTCATATGAATTCCTGCATCAATATACCATCTTAACTACACGTTAGTACATGCTTGTTAATTAATGTATTAATTAACATTTCGTGGTAAACTAAATCAAACATGCTCTAGATTAGAAGAAAGATGTATTAAAAGGGCACAATGTACAATTGTTCATAAATTTGACACCGGCAACTGTCACAAACATCAGTGAATGACACTAGATGTCTTGCAATATTTACATTTAACCTTATCATTGAACACACAATGATGCATTCATCATTAAAAACAATTTAATCTCATTCCATTTTAAGTGATTCCACTTCTGCCATCAAGAGTGAAATACCTATACTAACATATTCAACAGATGCAATTTTCACAATTAAAATCAGTGTTAGCATGTATTGACTTATCTAACTCTGGGGGATACGATGAATAAGTTAAAGTCCCAAAAAATCGGCGTGTTCCTTTAAATCTGTTGTTGTGTTTCATGTAAAGTAAAATACAGGTAAACTTAAGCCTCTAGATTTAAGGTGAACAACTGTTTAAAAGACCTTGATTTAAGGTGAACAACTGTTTAAAAGACCTTGATTTAAGGTGAACTGCTGTTTAAAAGGCCTTAATTTAAGGTGAACTGCTGTTTATGTAGTCATATAGATTAAAATACTCTTATGTATTGTTGTTCATATGTGTTATTGTTATTATGTATTGTTGGTTCTTTTTTACAGTCTATCTATGGTTGGTTCACATTTATTAAGTATAGATGTCTGTTATCATCACTTAAACATGTGTATACTGGCGGTTGACTCTAGGGGGCAGTGCCCCGGGGCATTTCACTTGTTCACATGAAGTCACACTGCCAATTATATTTCAACACTGTGATAGAGAAACTAACTGATTGTTGTCTTTGTTGAAATTTCCAGGTAAGAAAAGTGATGTGACATCATAACTGGTGTATAAGTAAATTTGATGTTTTAGTTTGATGCATTTGTTTCATGGAATTGATAAGAATGACCGCATCGACGCACCCGCGGCTGGATTGCGGCCTACTCGGCCGCGCTGGCGGATGTGTTCGCCCGCGCTGATGTCCGCGGCCGCGATGTCGGATGTCGTGCGAGAAATCATCGCGGCTTTACAAAGTTTAAATGAGATTAATTCCGTTTCAGTGCACTCCATGTTTTAGTAAAGCAAGTTTACAGTTATAACGTTAAATTGCTAATTAAAGTGCTTGAATGTTAATCGAGCTCTATAAGCTTAGTAGCCTACTGAAATGTTAATGTCAGTAATGTTTCATTTGGTGGAATAGGCCTAACGTTACACGGTTAAAATTTTCTGTGACCATACTGTATAACAGATAAATGTGTAATGAGTTTATGAAAAGAGATTTTTTCACTTGTTCACATGAAGAAGTCAACACTGTGCCAACTATTTCAACACTGTGATAGAGAAACTAACTGATTGTTGTCTTTGTTGAAATTTGCAGATTTTACAGTGTGTGACAGCAATAAAAATTATATGTGCCACCAGAAAACAGCCTCTTCTGTGTGTGCAATATTTAAAATACCTTGATTTAAGGTGAACTGCTATTTAAAAGACTGTTAAATAAAGTCATTTTACCTTTTGAAATTCTGAAGTTTTTATTTTTATTTGTTTTACATGCTGGTGAATACATATTCAAGTTATCATTATCTTGGATATACTGGTGCAAACTAAGAATCACCTTCCTTGATGTTATTTGGTATTGTAGATAATAACTTATGACTGCTTGATTGTACACATTATTACTAATTCATCATTAATTACTTATAAAGTAACATGACTTGTTAATGTATCATAATGTCATGACTTTACTTGGGGGGGCACATCATTACTAACTCATCATTAATTACTTATAAAGTAACATGAATTCATGACTTGTTAATGTATCATAATGTCATGACTTTACTTGGGGGGGCACATCATTACTAACTCATCATTAATTACTTATAAAGTAACATGAATTCATGACTTGTTAATTTATCATTATGTAATTTCTTGTCTTGGCCCTCCAAAAGTACATCTTTAAAAAGTTATCAATTACACATGTTCTAAACATATTCAGCTCTTCTAAATCAGGTTGTAAAGGTTTGTAAAGTGGAAGAGCAGAGGTGCTGTGCCCGCATTTGGATGGAGAAGGAACTGAATGGTAGGAGGAAAGTGGACACATTTTGAGGGGGCAATAGTGGCCCACACGAAGAGCAAGAACACAAGACTAACATCCGACTGCATTATGATATAAAGACAGTAAACCAATCCACAAAATAACCACAGAAATAACCATCATCTGTGCTAACACTGATTTTAATTGTGAAAATTGCATCTGTTGAATATGTTAGTGTAGGTATTTCACTCTTGATGGCAGAAGTGGAATCACTTAAAATGGAATGAGATTAAATTGTTTTTAATGATGAAAGCATCATTGTGTGTTCAATGATAAGGTTAAATGTAAATATTGCAAGACATCTAGTGTCATTCACTGATGTTTGTGACAGTTGCTGGTGTCAAATTTATGAAAAATTTTACATTGTGCCCTTTTAATAAATCTTTCTTCTAATCTAGAGCATGTTTGATTTAGTTTACCACAAAATGTTAATTAATACATTAATTAACAAGCATGTACTAACGTGTAGTTAAGACGGCATATTCATGCAGGAATTCATATGACTCATGTTGTAGTTAAGGTTAGTTCCTCATTAGTACATGTCTTAACTCATCATTAGTTCATAGTAAAGTAATTATTAATTCAGGTATTAGTACATGCTTATTCATCTACTGTTATTGTAAAGTGTTACCAATAGTGTGACCAAAATTATTTTAATTTAAAAAAAAGTGTACTTAAAGATAATGTAATACTAATGCTGGGCGTACACCAAAGGATTTTCACAGTCCCAGACTAAAGACCGGCAGTCTTTAGGAATCTTACTGAAGTCTTGGCGCGCTCCCGTCGTCTCGATCATTAAATGTGAGGGGATAATCTGCAGTCGGCGACCCGATTTATGCCAGTCTTTCTCTAGTCTTTCATATCAAACATGTTTGATATTATCGCAAGTCCTAGCGTAGTCATAGTGACGTAAAACAATCAACAACCAATAAATTTGTTCTCAGAAAACCGGAAACAGGAAGCCATCAGTCACAACAAAGAAACATCGACGGACGTGGAAACACAACGAGCGCCAAGTAGGCGAAAATGGACCGTGGATAAAGAGGAGCGCCTTGTCGAGCACGCAAATGCGTCTCTAGCACGCTGCGCAGTGTGTTTATCGTGCAATTTACACGCGAAAATGAGATTTTACGTGGATATGATACGCAGATTTGTACGTGCATATGATACGCACTTTATTGCGTGATACACACGCACCCCACACCACTAATCCTACCCAAGCGTATAATACACACACACCGGAAACACAGGAAACAGGGGTAGATCCAAGTGCAGTAACAATGAATAACAGGGAACAGCTGTGAACAATGATGATGGGGAACAGCTGAGTGCAATGAACAGTGATTGGGACAGACAAGGATTGTGGGGAATGCAGTTTGTGAATAGGATGACACCGTGGGGAAGAGGACCTCTAGTGGACACCAGGGATACACAAACCAGACACTTTGACATAAAAGTGTCAAAGCTCCGCCCTCTACGGAGCGGCTACCAGACGCTCCAAGACGAAACCGAAGACAAAACAAAAGTCCAGGCGGGAGGTGGAATGGTGGAGGAGGGATGGGGGCCCAGGTCCATGGAGGGGAACAGAAACAGGGGGTGATGGCTTAGCCAGCGGCCAGGGCGAAGCAGACGACCCATCGGGCGGCCAGGGCGAAGCAGACGACCCATCGGGCGGCCAGGGCGGAGCAGACGACCCATCGGGCGGCCAGGGCGGAGCAGACGACCCATCGGGCAGCCAGGGCGGAGCAGACAGTCCATCGGGCGGCCAGGGCGGAGCAGACAGTACATCGGGCGACCAGGGCGGAGACGACCCTTCAGGCGGCCAGGGCGGAACAGACAGTCCACCGTCTGACCCTGCTGGCGTAGGTCCATTCGATTTTGGACCCGTCCCGTCCCCTCCTCTTCTTCTCCGTCTTATGGGGAAGGATACGAAACCCCATACTGCAATTACGGATCTATAATTGTGACGGAGTCCTTCTGTCACGATACCACACACATGAAACAGGGGTAGATCCAAGTGCAGTGTTTAATGGGTAATCCGTAATCGTAAACCAGTCCAGGCAGGGGTCAAAACCATAAAAGCAATCCAAACAAGAACAGACAAGAAAACAGACCTCAGAAGTGGCATGATACATAACAAGGACTCCGTGACAAACACTGAAATAACCAGGGTATATATACACACACTGAACTAACAATGAATAACAGGGAACAGCTGTGAACAATGATGATGGGGAACAGCTGAGTGCAATGAACAGTGATTGGTACAGACAAGGATTGTGGGGAATGCAGTTTGTGAATAGGATGACACCGTGGAGAAGAGGACCTCAAGTGGACACCAGGGATACACAAACCAGACACTGTGACAGGTATGAAGCAGGTCGCAATTACTAGTAATTGACAAATATCACGCGAGTCCCGCGGATATAAAGGAAAAAGGGTATTTAATTCTACCGAACTACCCGCAAGTGCTGAATTACTACTCACACAGGTCAGTTTATTTGACGAATTAAACTTGTGAGGTAACGCAGCACTGTTTCACTTGGTCTAGCGTTACACTATCGTACTAAACAGAATTTGAGTGTGTTGAAAGTTATAATTTTATTCTCTGTGTTAGTTCGTTTCCTATATGAAACTAGCAGCTTACTAGTAAGCTAGATCAACATTAGAATAACATACAGATCATATTCTAACATTTCATCATGTTGAGCTATTTAACACTGATTTGTACATTTGCTCACCTGTCTAATAAAGAATGTTCAAGAGCTCATAAAGCTCTGTCAAGTCCAAGTTTGTCATGGATGTGGAGCTCTCGACTCCTTTTTTTCCCCAAAGTCTGCTTGCCATGGTTCATAATGTTTGAACGAAATAAGAACAGCGTGCCGCTAATTGTTACGCACTACACAGTTGTCCACGTCTGTTGCCATGGTTACGTCATGGCTATGGCAGTACGAGCGGAAACTGAGGATAGCGCGGATATTGGGTCATTGACATGCAACTGTGACAGTGACAGGATCTTTTTCCAGGACGTGACATTATTTAAAATTGGAATTTCTCTGAAATAAATAAATCTTTTGAGACTTTTGGGATATTGTAAGTACACAATTGCAGGAAATATAATACACTCTACAAGTGATTTTTGGCTATTTTCTTACATTTTCTTACATATTGTACCTTTAAAGTACATTTTAAATCATTGTTTGAATCGTTTGTCAGGCTTTAAAGATGTATACAGGTAGGTAACACTTTACATTACAATAACAGGGCATGAATAATCCTGTACTAATACCTGAATTATTAGTTACTTCAGAACTCATGATTAGTGAAGATATGAACTGAAATGGGTAAAACAAAGATAAATGTCTTGTTTGCATATGTTTTCATGTAACACTGAACAGCATTTTGAATATGCAAATGAGTAACACAGTGATTGGCTGATGGACAGATCTTCATGAAAACACTGTGTAATTGCAAGAAAGAGACTGAAATAGTAAAGTTTTGCATAAAAAAAAACAATTTATTGTGACATAATGTATTTTTTTGACATTTGTGTTGAACATTTTGGAATCAATGTATTACCCAGCAAGACCGGAGCTGATCACACGCACATTGTTGTCCTGTGTTTATTCCACCATTCCACTGATTGCTGGGAACGCTTAACTGTCAGCTGATACGGAGATCCTGTACCCGCTACACATACAAGACTTGTTTGTATGTTTCAGTATGTTGTACTTCAGTACTGTCTCTGTTTCAAAACTGTCTCAGTTTCAGTAGTGTTTCATGTCTGATGGCAATGTTTATTTAACTCTTTGAGTTATTGGAAGATTGTATTTGTTGTAGTTATCCTTACTTTTTTTGTTTTATCTTTAAATTAATTGTTATTGAATTTACAATTCATAGATTTAATAACTTTTATTGTCAGTTTTTGTTTTGTTTTTTGCTTATGTTGAGACATTTCTATTGAACATTATTATCAGTACTTCACAAATACATTGGGTAACACTTTACAATAACAGGGCATAAATAATAATGTACTAATACCTGAATTAAAGCAGGGCTATGCATAGATATTCATAATAAAGGCTAGATGTCTTATGGCGGAGTCTCTAACGTCATCACCCAGTGGCCATCTTGTCACAGGCAAGCTTTCTGTAAGGTGAGTGATCTGCACGAACACAAATACTCTTATCTCGCTGAAATCTTGATGGATTTACAAACGGTTTGGTTTCTTACAAACGTTATTAACGTGGATATAATTATGGATGCTTAAACATGTTGAAATATATAATATTATAATTATTCAAAAGTATGCAGTGTCATAACTACATCTCTGACGTTTATAACAAACCAACCCGTTTGAAAATCGGTAGAAAATTGAGCAAGTTATGGTTCATTAAAAAGTACATGCACCATTAAAACACAATGTTAGGAGTGACCGAGCTGACTGTAACAAGATGGCCGCCAGGTGCGGACGTCGACCTCCATTGGCCAGCAGCGCAAACGAGACATCTAGCCTTTATTATGTATATCTATGGGGCTATGCAGCTTTGGGAATTTCTTCGCTGTATTCTCGCTTTTTGTTCGCAGGTTTCTCTATAGAGCTCCCCCTACAGCTTCCGAATAGATAGATTTATTATTGTTAATTAGATTAACATTAGAATAACATACAGATCATATTCTAATCTATGGGGCTATGCAGGTTTCTCTATAGAGCTCCCCCTACAGCTTCGGAATAGATAGATTTATTATTGTTAATTTTGTGTTTATTTACTAGTAGTAAGAGAGATTGGTTCACGTGATGCCAGGTGCTACAGAGATCTGTCACTTCACATTTAAAAGCGCCAAAATGGTATTTATTGTTTGAATTTCGTACTTAAATTGACAGAATCTGAGAGCTGATAATCTGTTTCATATCAAAAGTAAGCTTCTCTGTCGGTGTCGGTGTCAGTGTCCTCTTTGCTTTGCAATTTTTCTCTGCGTGAGTAAATGGATGTGTGGGCGTGAGAGCGTGTGAAAAGTGTAAATTGCGTGCGTCTCACGTAGGGTTGTAACGGTATGAGATTTTCACTGTATGATAATCGTCTCAGAAAATATCACGGTTTCACGGTATAAGGTATTAAACCATCATTATTATTATAATCACCAGCTACAATGACCCTTAAATTAATGAAACCAGATTGAACCGTTGGTTGAACATAAAGTTTATTAAAACAAACATTTTTGATGAAAAAAATAACTTTATGGTATTATGAGTCTACCTTTTGAAAAAAGAAGAAAGAAAAAATAAAGATGCACATCTCCCATTTGAACAAACATGTCTAATCAATTGAACTTAACTTATTTTTATTCTTTAAGTATTCATTATTATTTAAGATAATTATAAGATAATAGAGTCTTATGAAATTTATTTTATTTCCTATTTTTACCATTTTCTGATATAATTTGTATGGATTCTATGATTTAATACAAATATATGATTGAAAATGCAATCAGATAAAATGTAACAATTTTATTTGTCTGCATGACTGCACAACAGAGGTTCGCTAAATTAAAAAACAACATTTCTTAAATAATGTTTAAATAAACTTTATTATTATTGTTGTTGTTATAACTTTAAGTTGGCTACATGCTATTGTACAATAGTAATATATTTCAGTCATTATTTCTTTAAGCTAAACCAAACTTTTATTTTGACAGGTTGTACTAAACTCTTATGAGTTTCAGTCAGTGTATTTGACGATGATTCTTTTAAACAAAATTATGAAATGCTCATTTAGTTCTGGATATGTTTATGTGTTCATGTCCTCATATAGTGAGTGAGACGGCAGACGCTTTCAACATTATTAGCGTCACACATGTACTAGGCGAAACGGCACTGCTTATTCACACAGACACCCAGAACAAGCAGGTTTATAATATATAACAATCGACATGCTCATATAGCGATTTGATTTATTGCACAGCTATATTTTAGATTTATTCATCCATCTATCAAATCGCGCATTTTACGTGACATCTGCGTTAATTTGTAAATTCCCTCAGCAACACAGAAATAATACGGCCTATAATAGGGTTATAAATGGAACTTTATCTGCAGCAAAGAGTATAGAAGAACAAGAGGCGAAACTCTGATGCTTTTTTGGTAACACTAGCCGCCATTTTGGAGTGAAAATGCCAACTGGAAAACAGCACAGATACACAAAACCAGAGCTCCTCTTCAGCAAGCCAAATAAGTTTAACCTAATATCTTAAAGATTGTATGGGCAAACAAACATGTTAATGTACGTTTAAATCCCCTGGATCACGCTACAAACATGATCGATGATCTTATAGAACATGATGCATTGCAGTGTCTGTTATCCCCTAATTGGCTTTTTTTCTTTTTTTTCTTTTACATAGTCTTGCTTTAACGTACATTAATATAAGACATACTGCAAAAACAGTTTACTGTCAAGCTGTTAATTTCTGTTATTTATTGTCCAACATTCCTAATTTTTCTGATGCATGTCCTTAATTTAATTGCATATGTTGGTATTAATCAGTGTTTATAATGCTAATACTTGAACTTCAAAGAATTTCAACACAAACTGATATTTATAGAGAGCAAAGGTTTTGTGAAAAAAAGTGGTAGACAAACATAAAGTATGTCAAACAAACTGTTAAAAGGATTTGATGATCACTAATCTATTGATTGTACGTTATTCTGTGTTGTCATCATTCAGGTTGGATTTCAAACCTACTTTTTTTTTTTTTTTAACAAAGCAGCTAATATTGTCAAAGCAAGAAGCTAGTGGACTGCCGAGTCGCTTTCACCCCAAAATGGCGGAAGCGTAGCGACGGACGATGATAACGACGGACGTTATCATCATTGCTAACGATGATTTTAGGAAATGCACTCCTGGTTGTGTTGTGTCTTTGAAAGAAACAGTTCATAAGTGTCATATATCTGCATCTGTGCAGCAGACGTATTTTCTTTTTTCGCTGTACATCTTTTTGTCATCACATTAGCACAGCTGCTGTAATGCGGTACAGAAAACAAATATATGTTATACTGGAATAAATCTCAGGTGATCAAATTATTCAAAAGATCAGATGATTCTTAACAGATATCAGTTTGACATTATTGTAAAAACAGCTTCTCGTTATGAAACACTTGAGTTTAAAAGACTTAAAATATTCAAAATTAACAGAGCAGAGAGTTCAGACTCTACAGTCTCATTGGAAAAGTTAGGTTCGAAGTTTGAAGCTGTCTTTTTTTTAAAAATCTGATATTTTCATATTGATATCATCTGATATTTTCATTTTCACTTTGTAATAATGCATCAAATTATGCTTATAAACTGTTAATGTTTTGTATGTTTTGCTCTCAGTGGTAAATACAATCCCACAACTACGAGATTACAGTACATCTAGTGTGAGAGCAAACATGTTTTTTGAGACATTATTTACATTACCATGATGTTTTGTGACCATAATATTTCCTTTCATCCCTCACGTTTTGAGGATGCAGATATATGTGACGATATTCTCTCACGTGCTTTACTGTCTTCATTTTTTTTCTTCTTGCAAGTGTTTAATTGACTGGCGATACTCCCACTGACGACCTCAGGAGACTGACGGGATTAAAAGCGAGACTTCCTGCAGCACAACTGCTTCACGGAGGTGCATGTTTCTGGCACGTGCCGTCTTAGACGATAAATCAACAGGAGCTGGATAATGTGGCTGAACGATGCTTGGCCTCATCGCTCGCTCCTTCGTCTCCTGGGAGGGGCAGTAATCCTCTTAAAACACTCTTAAGCAGCCATTTGTCATCCAGCGTGTTACTGGCACATCCCGAGGCCCTAAGCATGCAGCGTCGCATTTGCACCTTCTTCACTGCAGTGTTTCTTGTTCATTGAAGCTTATAGTGCATGCTACAAAACAGAATCTTGTCGCATTTTTGTGACATATTTTTTGTTCATATTTCTGTTACTAGATTGTGAAAAGAAGCTCCAGATTACAGTGTATGCCTGTCTCTAGTGTACGTGAACAGTCACAGGTGCTGTTGTTTTCAGTATTGTTTTCCAGTAAAAAAAAATAAGATGCACTTCAAATATGTTTTTCCCTTATTTTATTTTTGTCTTTTCCAATACAAATAAGTCTTAAACATGAAGTCTTTTTTGTTTCAATAAAAAATGTTGAATAAATGTATGCTTCAAAAATCTATTTATGAAGAAAAATAAACATGTTTGGATATTTTTCTTACCTCATGAACAAAATTATTTTCTCTTGGTTTAAGCAAAAGCTCACGTATTTTAAATTCACTAGCTTACATTTACAATTAAAAGTTGTAAAAATGTCTTTGTTTCATACATGAAACTCTCTCCATGTAATATTAGTGAACAAGGGTTGGAGCGTTTAAGCTTAAATTTGCATACAAAATGGCATTAATGTAAGATGAACGTGGTCAGTTTGCTACTTTGATAATCTTCACCTCCAGTGAGATGCAACCAGATCAGATTGTGTATGAATCATTTAAAATTGTGTTGACTGACTGAAGAGTTTTGAAAATACCCCTAGAGCCACATGGATTATCTTATATTTCTGGTGCTTGACAGCCACAGCCTTTATTTACTTATATTCTTTGAAAAGAGTGGCCAGAATATTTTTCAAAATCTCACCTTTTGTCTTTAATAGAAGAAATAACAGTTTGTAGTGATTATAGCATCATCCGGTTTCCCTTAGACACAAACAATGGTATTTTTCCTTTGGCTTTTGGATTTAATACAGAAAAAAAGCCCTGTGACAAACAAGTAAGGTTTTTACACACTTCCTTCATCATGATAATCTTCACAAATAAAAACTAGTTTTATGAATTTTGAACCGTAATTCAATTAGCAGAAATAAAAAGCTTAACATAGGCTATAAATTAACTTCATATGGTCACATGACTTCAGCATCACCATCATTAAGGTTCAACAACTCTTTCAGTCTTTTTTAAAGATAAAGAACATTATCCCAACATTATAGCATTATAAAAACACAGAGCCTCTGGAAGCGACTAGTGTGTAGATAAGTTTTACGAACCTTTTCGCCATGATAATTGATAATGTTTAAAGTCAGACAACCTCTTTAGTTACATTTAGCCACAGGAGGTTTTACAGCTGTATTTTGTGTCATAGAATAAAACGCGAAAATATCTTGAGCTTGTGTTCACCACAGACCTTATTTAAAGCATTTAATGGGGGTCCGCCATTATGATTTTGTTGAAACATGTCTGCAAAATTACAAAACAAAGTCCACTCCAAAGGGAGTTATTCTATATATCAGTAAGCACTCTTCCCTTTCGTTGTCACTTCGAGTTACGTCGAATGACGACAAAATAGGGTTCGCTTAGAAGTCACATCTCTCTCTCGCTCTCTCTCTCTCTCTGTGTGTGTGTGTGTGCGTGTGCGCACGTGTGTGTAAGTGTTCATGTTTGTTCCACATTGCATTTGTGCTCTAGAACCAGGTCTTCATTGTGGTATAACATTTTTCAGATTTATTCTGGATGTATTGATTTTTTGTTGACAAATGAAAAATAAAAAACTATTTTATTTTCGCTTTTCCCATTCATTTCAAGTTTATTAACTACGGAAACATCTGTCGGGGTCATATAGATTCAAAGAACCGATTGCAAGTCAACAGTCAGCACCGTTTTTGAGGAGTACACGTGCATAAATGCATACAGGAATCTTGGAGTATGATGTATGAGGGAACCCACGATAAATCAAACATCAAATAAAGCAAAATGCCAGCGAACAAATACAGTGAAGTCCTCACGGGTGTGAAGGGGGTGGATTCTGGAATCCACTGCTGCTTCAATGTACATCTCTAGTGAGTGATTAATCAAAGTATTAATCAATATTTTTCATCCTAAATATCAAATGATTTGAATTACTTCTCTAGGCTTATGAGACTTTGTTATAGAAGTTACCAGTGTGATTACTGAAATGTTCTTTTCATGTATTCTCTAATGTCTGAATTTGATATCTGAATGTGTTTGTTCATTTAGCAAGGATTATTGACAGACTGGGAAGAGATTTGCTGCAACAATGTCAAATATGTGAAAAATAATGTTGTTTTTTAACATTCAGGCATAAAAATCTATTTTAGTCGGCCCCAAAAACAAAATCAAGACTTTGCAAGATGATAAAATAGGTCCCCTCTATCCAAAAACCCATTTAGAAATACAACCAGTTACTGTGTTTTGGCTTAAAAAATAACTTAAGCACTATAAGACGGTGAGTAAATGATGACAGATGTTTCATTTTTAGGTGAGCTGGTCAAATGTACACAGACCTTCCGTCTCGTGCAGTTTGCCTGAGGTGTTTTCGAACATTGCTCATTCCACTGTTTTCTTCTCTAATCATGCCACATTTCCTGCATGGAATTTATATTGACCTGTAGGGAACACTGGTGTCTAAAACACAGATCATCAACATCACTCTGTGATTAAAAGGAGATTGTGGTGTCTACAAAGACAAACACCAGGCAGTTTCATATTCTCCATTGCATTTGGCCACTAGTTTGTGTCTCAAATGACTTGGTAAACCAAATGTGGTTAACCGAAGGCGTCGCCCAGCCTGAGTTTGACTGAAACCCACAACGTCTCGAAGGCACGAGAGGCTACCAGCATTTGTGCTAATGACCATTCTTTGGCTGAATGAAAGTATACAATGAGAGAATAAACAATGGGAGCCCAGGGGTACGTGACTCTGCCAGAGTTTATTTTTTTTATGGTACAGTTCGGTTCATTGGAACGCTCTTGCTGGCTTTTGCCAGATTTCAATAGTGTCAACAATGCAGCTCTCGGGCAACACAAACAGGCAGCGCTGCAGATAAGATTCGGTAATCAGAGCAGCACAGCCAGCGTGTAACGCGATTTAACTCAATTTATATGTAAATGAAATATTTTGATTATAATGAGCTTACTGTTCAAGTTGTATGGAATGGAGTTTGTTTGTCTTCCTGTGCAAGAAGCACGAGAAAATGTATTGCCTGAATCTCTCTCACTATCTCTCTCCTTTACAGACTGGCTTCCTAAACTTGGCTGGTCGGAAATAAATGGGAGGCGAACACAGTAAAATTGCCTGGAACAGAGGGCGGATGCACGCTGCTATCGCTTAGCCTGCATGTTTTTAATTGACTTGCGGCGAGATCTCAGTGTCTTCCGTTTGCAGTAGATGCCACATGCGGCATCATTAGCACAGAAGCTGTCAGATTTGTTTGTAGCGCAGAAATAATTTGGTTTTATTTTTCTCGCTCTTGACGTTTGCACGCAAGCAGAAATGCTCTTGGCACATTCCATGAACAGGATACAAAACAGCCTGAAGTAATTTTTTTTTATTTCTTTTTCAATAAATGCTGCTTAACCTGCACATCCAAAATAGGTCAAACTTAGGAGGTTACTCTAAATATTACACTGCCCTGTTTTTTTCCCATTTTTATTTTTTTTCATACCAAAATTAGGGCTCTGTTTCTTAATGATTTGTATGAATTATTTGATTAATAAAAACTAACAAATGTTATTTAGCAGCTTAACTGATTTAACTTAAATTATCAATTTAACTATAGTTAATTTGGACAGTCACTGGCATTTTTTTTATTTAATTTTAGCTCAACAGATTATTAAAATTCTAGTTTTAACCCTTTAACTGCCCCACCAAGAAAAAGGCTTTTGAAAAAAAATGTTTTGCATTTCTTATCTCCTTATGACGCTAGTAACCACACTCAATGTATTTTTTTTCAACACATCCCATCATTTTTTAAATATCAGCCTCTACCAAATGGTTGATATGTCACTTAAAGGCAAAAAAAAAAAGTACCGAAATTCATACACATACTATGAAAATCAGAAAATATGACTATAATAGTAATTTATTTAAAAACATAATCAAGAGGACTTCCGGTTAGGTGAAAGTGAATGGCAGGGTGGTCTCGCGTTCTCACAACTTTATTTCGAAAGTTTACTTTTTCATCTCACAACTTTATTTAGAAAGTTTACTTTTTCATTAACCCCAATAGTCTGAAACAACATAGTTTAATATAAGCTAGCACAATGTCAAAATCAGGGAAAATTTGAAAAAAGAACAACAAAGAAGAAGCCTCAGCCGCATGTAACAACACCTGCATAGCTAGCATCGACAGCTTACTGGAAGACCACAGAGCTAGCATCTCCGCCGATTTCAAAACCATTTTTGCAGCTTTAGAGGCAAACTTGGACCGCACACAGGCTGTGGTGACAGAGCACGGTCAACAGATTGACTCTTTGGAGTCCGGAGCTGAACTGCAGGACCAGCGGATCTCCAATACCGAGGGTCGTCGGTACACATTTACGAAGACTCCACACAGGAGGTCCTCGAGCAACGTGCTAAGTACCGTGACGTCATGTCAACGCTATACAACCTGGGCCTCAGACCGTCTCTCCTATTCCCGGCCCGCTTGCAGATTATGCTACACAACGGAGCTAAGAAGAAGCTAGCTTCGCCCGAGGAGGCCGCGACATTTGCGGCTAACTACCAGCAGAGACCAGACATGCAGGCCGACTTGCTGACTTCATCTGGGCTGATGGCTGACTGCACTAGCTGTGTTGACTAGCCTTTTCCTGGGGCAAATCTACTCCACTTTACTGCGGGTTATGGACCCTGAGCCCAGACTGAATTGAGACAATGTACAGCAGGTGAGCCCCCAGCTAGTTTTTGAGCTTTAATGGCACCTAATTGGCAGGCTAAAGGTCTGTGGCCCAGTGAATGACACTTCATAAGTTTTGAGAGGTGAAACATTGAAGATGCTGGACCAGAGACACATTAAACTGAGTCTGTAGTGCACTCGGAAACTTTATGATGTTAACCCTCTTGGGACCAAGGTGTTTTTGGGGTCCTTGAGATGTTTTGACATGCCCTGATATTTGTATTTCTTCAGTTGCTTATAAACATATTAATGGCAAAGGTGTAATTACACTCTATTTAGCACGAACATGGCTATAATAATATGTGAGCAACATGTATGTACATGTTTGCATTTTTGAGAGAATATTATTTATGCATGGTTATTCAAAAAACTCAAACTTAAATGTTCTGATATAAGACCACATACGACCAACTTCACATATTCCCACAATACTTTTGACTAATGGAAGTTGTCGGTTAGAGTTTTACTTCAAAATGATCTGAAAATCATCCGGGCTAATCGTTCACATTAAACAATAGATTGATTTAAATGTTGTAAGACACTTTTTGTTTGGGAAGGCAATATGCAGGTGGGCGTGAATGATCCAACAAGGTCATGAATAATGTCCTAATTCACACCTGAGAAGACAAAGACCTGCTAATGCTGCATACTAATGAGCCTTTTATTCAGGTGTCACTGAGCCACAAGAAAGAATGCAAAGACAACACACACACACACACACATATATATATATATATATATATATATATATATTAGGGGTGGAGCCGAACCCGAATATGGTATTCGGAAAGGCACAAATAACGTGTTTTTTACAAATACTTATTTTGAACAAATACTTAAAAAAATATTTGTATTCAGGAACAAAAAAAAAACGTTATATCAAAAAGCTGCGTTTCCTCATGAGACCGCAGTGCGTGCACGGATGAGTGAGTGACGGACACAGGCTGCTCCACACAGCAACAGAGAGGGCTCGGCTGAGCGAAAAAACACTTAACTGCATCACTATTTTTGTTGAATAGATTTTTGTACCTTAACCCTCTGGGGACGAATTGGGCGGTACCGCCCAAAAAGGCATACTTTTACAAATGTGCAATTATCTTCAAAACTATTAAGGATAGAGAGGTGCGGTCTTTTTTGCCGTCTTCCTCAGATTCCGCTGAAAACAGTGATATCCCGTTTGTATAGAGCTGGTAAGTCCCGCCCCCTCCGTAAAACACCGCTGGACCTCAAAGTTGAAAAACCGTCAATGCAAGTGAATGGGAGAAAATAATTATTTTCTGGTCCCGTTTGAATTGTGCCATGAATGTGAACATATGTTGTCTGTGAATTTTTTATATAATCTTTCATGTTACAAGTTTGACAGTATATGGTATGATTCGTCGGCTAGCAGTTGTGGAAAAGAAATAACGAGAAAGACTACATGTCGCCTATGTGACGTCACCGCATAAAGTTGACTTACCCGTGGTTTTCGCCAACTACAAAGATTTTTTCCTCTCCCTGAAAGAAGGCGGTGAAGTGCACCAAAGACACAGCCATGTCTAGCGGGATCCGTGAGCTAGAGCCGTGTGCTAGTGGTGTTGACGTTTCAAACGCGTCGAAAGCAGCGAAGAGTTGTAGTCCACAAAGTGCTCTCACACAAAGTCTACCCGTATCAAACTTCTACCCGCTAAATTGAGAAAACCAGAAAATAATTATTTTCTCCCATTCACTTGCATTGACGGTTTTTCAACTTTGAGGTCCAGCGGGGTTTTCGGAAGGGGCGGGACTTACCAGCTCTATTATACACACACTTCGCTGTTGCGCAATACCACTGCATAAAAAGGCCAATGAAATCGATGTTGTTAGGCAAACTCCACCAATGGAAAAATTGCCGCTGGGAGGATTTTTTTTTTTACCCAATCAGAAGAAGGTTACCATCTAGCCAATCAGAGGACTCTAGTCTTCAACATGTGCAAACAAACAGCGTCATGTGGACGGAGAATGAGACAGATAGCGAACGGAGCGGAGTATTACAGAGCGCACAGAGATCTATATAAGAGAGAGACAGAATAACTTAAATAGCATTATTATTGTATTGTTTTAGCACTTATATGATGGCAAGCAGTACAAGAACAAGCTCTGGAACAGTTAGTGGAAAGTAAATCCATCTGCCAGGTTGTGAGTGTGTCTGTTCTTCAGAGCAAGCAGGTCTCCTTTAGTTCTGAGCAGACCGCTTTTTCACGCCTGGGACTGTTTGTAAAAAAAGTTCCTTATTTCATTGTTCTTAACACATTTGATTGAACAATGACAAATGTCTGTCAAGCAAAGGGTTTGACAAATATTTTTTTGGTCCAAAAACTGTTCACTATTGTTGTGTGAGGGGTGATTTTCAGTAATAAATTACAAAAATCAAATTTTCGTTTTGGAAATTCTCTCGATTATTGTACATTTTTCACTCATACTTCCTTTATAAACACATTACATGCATGCTTATGTTAGCTTAGGGTCTTCTGAATCCATAGATACCAAACACATGGTGTTCCATCTCCATTACATATGGTTTATAAGCTCAAATGTAAAAATAGAGAAAATGGACCAAAAAGGGCTTAGTCCCCAGAGGGTTAACTGGGTTCCTGAGGCAGTTTATAACTTCCGGGAAGCGGAGTTTGATCGGGAGATTATTCCATTACGCAGCATTATTGACGTCTGCAGTCGGGTGCTCTCATGTTCGCTCTGTTCACGTAGCGGTTTAGCGCGGTAATTTAGACAATAGGCTGTTGACAGAGTAACGTTAACGTTCGGTTAAAAAGGTTTAAAATGCTTGTGTAGTTGTGTCGAATTGTATGCACGTGTGGGAGTTAGGCTATATGTTATTTTCGTTCCTTGTTTCATTGCTGGATTTATGGAAAAACATCAACCAATATTGCATATCCATAATTATTATAATGGATATAATTAAAGAATACTTACACTATAACGTAAATTAGAAGGGTAACGCAAAAAAAAAAAATGTTACGCCTATTTTGAATTTTACTCGAATACAAATACAAATTCAAATACTTTCCCCCCCTCAACAAATACAAATACAGATACAAATATCGGCTGCTTTGCAAACCCCTAATATATATATATATATATATATACATTTCTAGTAATTGTGCAGTTAATTCTCATTCGTAATTTCAGAAAGTTTTGGAATATGTAGGCTATCCTCTCCCCAAATTTGTCACTAATAAAACACAAAAATAATTTAAAGAGAAGGCTTATATTGACCTTTTAAGATTTTGTTTGCACCTTGTAAATTAGGTTTTGATGTGGCAGTAAAAACTTTATAGTCTATCCAAAACTAAATGTTGTCTTTCATATTTCATCTGTAACATATCGTCTTTTATAATATTAGGGCATAAATGTTAATTTGCAGTTTAATATGTTGCTTATACATAAGACATTTTATTTCAGCGTATTCAGTCGATTTTTACTCATCTCAGTAGGCAATATAGATAGTTTGCTAAAAGCTAAACTAAAGGTTAATTAATTCACACACAGACACGCGCAAGCTGTAGTAAACAACAGCATGTACCTGTGCCGTCCATTCATTCAAACACAGAAACGCGATTCAAATCTAAAGTCTTTTGCGGTTTGCAGACACCATTTCATATCGCGATTAGATCAAAGCACTTACTGATCTGCAGCTGGATCCGTTGTTAGGCTACTCCAGCACGTTTGAGGTAAAATTTCTAGGATTATCACGATATTATTATTCCTCAATACAGTGTGTTTTCCAGCTGTTGTGGGCGTTGACTGGTTTGCATGTGTTGCTTCAGAACATCTGCGTTTGAATAGCGCACGCTCTCCATAGGCGTGTCAAATTAGCAGAGTAATGAGGTGCCAGAACGACAATGAGAACGGCTGATCTCTCGCTCTTTTTATATAGATTACATAAACAGAGAATATTTGTTTTAGTTTTGAATTAGATAATTTAAAACTAAACACTTAAAAGATTATAGAGATATATAGCTCATGTCTGAGTAAGTTTACAGACGTGCACTAGAAAAAAAGTTAACGGAGAGGCACAAAGCACACCCTGTTTACTTTCTTTATTTTACAAAAGCACAATGTTTTATTTCGATTTTAAGTGAACCCATAAATAAGACGACATTTAACAGTTTATTTTTTCATATTTCTTAAACCAGTATGACAAAAAATTACGGGAGTATTTTAAGTCTATTTTGCTGCTATGTGAAAAAAAACAAGGAAAACGCGCCGGCGCGTTTTTGGTCCCCAGAGGGTTAAGTCAAACAAAAACACTATATATTTGAATACATTGTAAAAACTTTCGGACACGTATGCAGCACAATGCAGTTGCTACACACAAAAACAGGCTAAGAAAAAACATGAACATTAGCTAAACAAGAAAACGAACTGCTTTAGAGTGAATGGTTTCAGTGAACAAAAAATATTAACGAACAAAATCAGGTTTACACGTTTTCCTCCAGTGGGCTCATTTGAACGGCGCAAACACCTCGCACCACCAGTTGTGTGGCTTTTGATTTCATGTGGTCGGAGCGAGTTCGCTCGACAGTCGTGTGATGAAGTCCCTCCGCGAAACTTGCTCATTTGTGCACTTCTTGTACAGTATAATATATTGAGCAATATAATATGCAATGCAACGGGGACACTCAATACCAATGGCGGGAAATGTAGCGGACTTATGATATCTATAATGCGTGCGGTCAAAATGACCGCCATGGCCATTCTAGGTAGAAATAGTCAGAACTGTTTTGTGATTTTAATAAGCTAACAGTGTCAGAATAAAATATACACATATTTAGGAAAAGTCAGAGTCCTACAGCCACATTGATTTTATTTTAACAAAGTTATTACACTGTAAAATTTAAAAACGGTCAAAATGACCGGCTTGGGAGTTCTAGTTTTAAGTGGAACGCACTCTCTGGTGAGTGGACAGACGAGCGCGAGCTGTGAATAGCCTATCCTATAGCATAAGTGTAAGTGTAAGCCGAACTTGAACTTGAAAACAGTGTTAGAAGACCGTCTCTCGTGAGATTAGAATTTCAAAGCCGCCACGCGCTGGTTTCCTGCACGCGGGTCTCGCACTTGCACGCCGTCAGAGTTGGTCAAATCAAATCAATGATATGATTTTGTGTTGTAATGATTGGAATCAAGAATGATTGGTGGGTGAACGCTGGCGTCGGTTTGCACGAACTGAATGGAAGCGACAGCATCTGCCGGTTGAAGCGACAGCATCTGCGAACTCAAACATGTGTAAGTACCACCCTTTTATACTGGGCTATTAGGATATGATTGGATAGATGAGAAGGTAAGAAGTGACGTGAACAATTGAGTCTTCCTGGCAGAACTTGCGCTAGGCTTCATATCTCACCTCGTGGGGCATCAATGATCATGAGGAAGGTGAGGGATCAGCCCAGAACGACCCGAAGAGAGCTGGGACCTCAGTCTCAAAGAAAAAACATTAGTAAGACACTACGCCGTCATGGATTAAAATCCTGCAGCACATGCAAGGTCCCCCTGCTCAAGCCAGCACATGTCCAGGCCCGTCTGAAGTTTGCCAATGACCATCTGGATGATCCAGAGGAGGAATGGAAGAAGGTCATGTTGTCTGATGAGACAAAAATAGAGCTTTTTTGTCTAAACTCCACTCGCCGTGTTTGGAGGAAGAAGAAGGATGAGTACAACCTGAAGAACACTATCCCAACCGTGAAGCATGGAGGTGGAAACATCATTATTTGGGGATGCTTTTCTGCAAAGGGGACAGGAAGACTGCACCGTATTGAGGGGAGGATGGATGGGGCCATGTATCGCGAGATCTTGGCCAACAACCTTCTTCCCTCAGTAAGAGCATTGAAGATGGATCGTGGCTGGGTCTTCCAGCATGACAATGACCTGAAAAAACACACAGCCAGGGCAGCGTCCGTAAGAAGCATCTCAAGGTCCTAGAGTGGCCTAGCCAGTCTCCAGACCTAAAAACCAATAGAAAATTTTTGGAGGGAGCTGAAAGTCCATATTGCCCAGCGACAGCCCCGAAATCTGAAGGATCTGGAGATGGTCTGTATGGAGGAGTGGGCCAAATTCCCTGCTGCAGTGTGTGCAAACCTGGTCAAGAACTACAGGAAACCTATGATCTCTGTAATTTGAAAAAAAAAAGGTTTCTGTACCAAATATTAAGTTCTACTTTTCTGATGTATCAAATACTTGTTATGCAATAAAATGCAATTGAATTACCGGTACTTAAAAATCATACAATGTGATTTTCTGGATTTTTGTTTTAGATTCTGTCATTCACAGGTGAAGAGTACCTATGATAAAAATTACAGATTCTACATGCTTTGTAAGTGGGAAAACCTGCAAAATCGGCAGTGTATCAAATACTTGTTCTCCCCACTGTATATGGCTTAGATTTTATAGTAAAAAAATAAAATAAAAATATTAAGTACAGTATATTTGTACATTTAAACTTCCATAACTTTTTCATACTTTCATTTTTTTAAGTGCTTTCACTTCAGCAATAATATGTTTTCTTTAAAACAAGACCAAACGTAGGTCTATATTCCAAAGCATTCTTTAATTACAACCAAGTTTCAATAGCATTTTAATGTCCATTCTTAAAAAGGGGGGTGACAGTTAACCATTATGTGACAAATCAACAGTTTGGTTGAGTATGGTTTTGAAAAATTATTAAAAACATACTAAAGTTTTTTCATGGCACCAAGTAACATAATTTTGTAAAGTTAGGGCTCTTACAGTGTAATACTGTATGTCAACAAAAATATGCTTACCTTGCAAAATTTCAGCAAGAACTGTTCACATGGCAGGAGTGATTTATTTGTTTCTGAAATCAATGTTAGAAGAAGTGTTGTGACAAGTGCTGTTGATTGACACTGTGACATCTAGTGGATTTTTTGGCATGATACCTCAACCAGATGGTAGAGATTGCTCAATCAGCTTGAGTTAAGTTAAGTACTCCTTTCAATAAAATATAGTCAATCAATATAGACTCAAAATGTGCTCAACTATTTGGTCGAGCAGACAGTGTTAATTATAGTTTTTGCTTTGTTTATTTTATCTTAGGTCACATCTAATAGATTTTAAACACACGGGACCCCATAGTGTACCGCAATTGTAGAAAATGCCACCCTTCTTCTATTTCCAGTATAAATGTACAGAAATAAGGAAGTAAATAAATTTAGCTAGCGCAGTATTTTTTGGGCGCTCAGTTTTAATTGCTAGTTTGCAGGAACAGAATATCTGCATATGCATCATTGTGCTACAAACTAATGGTGTGTGACGCTACCGCTGAGTCAGCGCTTCACAGCATGTTGGAATCACAATAGCGAGAGGACACGAGAGGGAATGGCCTTTTGCCGAGCATGAAATGAAAATCGAGTTCTGAGAGCAGGTTGACACGCTCTTTTCATCCATTTCCGAAACAGGAAAAGCAGCATAGAGCAAGCGAAAGCGGCACAGCTGTTCTCAGGGGAGATTGTCAAATGCTTTGCACCCAGTTCAAGAGATAAGTCGGGAAATTCATTCACTACTGTCAAACATCACATGACCATACAACCTGACTCTATTACAAAACAAAGAGATCATCAAACATTGAAAATATGAATAAATAAGAAATTATTTATAACAAATCTACCAGAATTTCCCATTTAAGAATTAATGTGTGGCAGCGTGAAAATTACACTATGAAAGAAAAAAAAAAACGTACAAAAAGGGTTTATTTTCCATTATTTCTGCTTTTGAACATGATATCAATGCTATAATGTTATTTGAACATGTACTTGTACATGTGTTTGTTTTTTTAAATTCTTATTTTGTTTCTTCAGTTTATTATCAGATTTTGTTTTAGATCAGATCATGTTCCTTTTGGCAATTTAAGATATAACATTTGCATTTTCCTTTGGATCATCTTCTTTCAGTTGTAATCATCTGTTGCTCCTGTATTATTTTAATACGCTTCAAAAAGTTCCTAAAGATATCATAAAACTAATTCATATGAACTGAGCAGTCTTAGTCCAAATTTTCTGAAGAGACCGCTTTATACAGTATGATGGACAGATTGAATTTAGGCTTTAATTAAAATATAAACATTCATCAACACATCAGCTGTAGTAAACAAGCATGTTTGCTTGATGTGCGAGAACCAACGATGTTCATTCTCGTGTTGCACGGCATGTTTGAGCTCCTGCAAGAACTAATTAGGTTTGTTCTTGCGTGTCAAGAAGGTTCGGTTTAGCTTTTGTTTTTGTTTGCTGATCAATGCTTAATGCTTAAATGTGAAAAAAGTCTAAATTAAATCTGTTCATCATATAAAGTGATCAAGTCTCTTCAGAAAATTTGGACTAAACTGCTGAATTCATATGGATTAGTTTTACGATCTATTTATGTAATTTTTGAAGCGTCAAAAGTTGTAGTTGCATAGCTGTTAATGGAGAGTAGAAAGCATTCAGATTTCATCAAAAATATATTGATGTGTTCTGAAGATGAACAAAATGAACGAAAGTCTTACAGGTATGGAACTACATGAGGGTACACTCTAAAAGATAATTATGTGGCTTAGTAAATATTACAGTAATATTTAACTTTATTAACTTAAATGGATAGTTCACTTTGAAATAAAATTTTGGTATGTTTTAGCTTAGGCTACCTGAAGTGCCTCCAAGATGTAGGTGTCTTTGTCTCCGCAGTAGTTTCAATTTTGATAGTTTTAGGTCAAACCGTTCTTGTCTGTCAGTCATATAATGCAGGTATATAGGTACTGTATCCAAAAGCATGCAGAGATGTCTCTAATAGCATGCAGAGAAAAGTCCAAATTAAAAAATTCCCCATCGTAAGTGCACATAGATGGCCTAAGCTTGCGCGAACTCATCCGGGAGTGTTGAGTTTTCACTTATTCCCAATTTGTAAGCCTTCTATCTTGACACACTACTCGCTTCATTGTTCAGGTCAATCAAAGGCATACGTTGAGCCGTACAGCCAATCACACGCGTTTCTGCTGAGTTTAAAAATGCAACGTCCAATCGAAGGCGGTTAGATTAGTTTCCAGGGAAGAAATCCGGTGTAAACATCAGATGGACGTGGTTGTGTAAAAGAGATACAATTTGGGCTCTGGCTTGTTTCTGTGAACTCAGGAGTCCTGAGCTGCAGTACGCAACCAGTTACTTATAGTGCGGCTATAAGTATATGAGATGTCTTTTTCATGGCGTCCCCACTGCGTATTAGCTACCCCTATCCCTTTCTCAAAAGGGAAGGTACTCAGTTACTATCGTAACCTCGGTTCCCTGAGAGTATGGAAAGAGTATTGCGTAGCGGCGGCACTATAGTTACATGGCAAGTTGTCGCTTCAGTCGATTACACCTGCTATAATGGCTATTTCGGGCGATAATATAGGTCTAGACCACGCCCAATTTGGCGGTCTCTGACGTGTGTCGGTGCACTGCTAGCTCATTGGCGCACACGTCAGAGGCGCCACGCCTTTGGATGTGCAGTTGCTGGAGCACAGCCAATGAGTGAGCCAGACACTCTCTGTGCTAGCTTTGCAGCTTCAAATGCGTTTTACATTTTAGGCTTCAGTATTATCGAGGAAAAGGAGTTTCCCCACTGCATATTAGCTACGCAATACTCGTTCCCTACTCTCAGGTTACGATAGTAACCGAGTACGTTTTCCGTTGATAAGGTATCCAAAACAGTTGTTAACCTGTCTTATAAAAACATTATATTAAATATATTAATTTGGTGTTTTCAAGGTTTCTACTGAAGTAAAAAAAATGGAAATCGGGGGTAATGCGGAAATGACAACTATCAGTGTCAGGCGACACAATGACATGGGCCGTTACATTGGTAAAATAGCTGATTGCTCTTGATTTAAACATTGTTGGAAACATTTAGGAAATTGTAAGTAGACAAGTTAACAAAAATATATAACATTGTTCTAGTGGTTTTTGAACATTTTAATAAAATAAAAATAAAAACATTTTGTGCCATTAATTTATGTTACTTTCCCTTTTTTTTCAAATTTACTTTCTATTTCTTAGTAAAAAAAAAAAATTCAAGTTAAATCAAATACCTTTTTTTAGGTGAATGTCCTGTTAAATGAGGTAATGTCTGATGTGAAATCAGCCTCCATCCCAGTTACACAACAATAAATCAACATAAGAAAAGCTTAACATTCAGTACAACACATAGTTTCTTCATGGAACACAGAAGACAAAACATTGTTCTCAGATCAGTGTTGATGAACAACAGCTTATTTTAATAATAGAAAAAGACGCTAAAGCAAGGTCATTATGATGAATACATTGAGCTTGCCAATGTGCTACTTAATGGTGCAGATAATAACGTATAAATGACCCCATCCCAAAGAATCATTGGGACGTCAGTCCAGTCACTCCCTCTCTCTGCTCACAGTCCAGATCAGACGGATGCATAAAAATGCATCGATCTGACAATGAAAACTCTGTCCATTAAATACAAAATCTAAGAATTGATTCTGTTCAGTATAATAATACACATGGCATGAATTTATCTTATCCAAAATGCACAATGCATGCATTTATGTCTTAATCCAATACAGTAATTGAGCGTGTGAATCCAAAACCTCAGTATTCCACTACGGTAAACTTTAATACAAATGTTTAACTGAAATGTCTAAGTCATCCTGATCTGAACATGTGATTCCTTTGTAAGGTATGTGATGAATATCCAAGTATGTTTGGATATATGCTGAAACGTAAAATATGGATGTATCTGCAACATTTAAACGTATGTTTTTTTTTGTTGTTGTTTGCATTGTTTTCCTGTTATTTTTGTAAAGCTGCTTTGAAACAACCTGTATTGTAAGAAACGCTATATGAATAAATGTGACTTGATATTCAGTTTTTACAGCTACAAAACTTTGAAGATCCATGAAGATCTGTGTAATTTCCCTTTTACCATTTTATACATAAATGTAAGATCACTTAACCCTACTCCCAAACCTATAACATACACATTTTATACAGAATATAAAAAGAATAAAATATAATAGACCGAGATGTGTTGGGTAATGACAATATTATTAACAAAATAGCATTAAAAAGATATTTTGAGCTGCTCATCTTACTCCTAATCATTTTTTGTTTAACTACGTAGTTATGAAGCAAAACATAACAGACAGACAAGTGTAATCACAAAATATATTTATTGCGAAAACTTCAAAAGCAGTACCAAAAGCCGTTCACATGACGATGTGTTGCAGTGCAGTCCTCTCTGGCAGGATATAATAGTTTTGTTTGAGGTACAGAGCATAATTTAAGTTATTATCCCATCAAAATGTAAATCCGGCTTTGCTCTGTGAAGGCGCACATTTCCCTATTTCAAATGTACATGCCAAAAGTGCATTTTCAAACACGGCATGTCGCAATCTGTGATGAAGCAGGTGAGAGCCAATGAGCGTTTGATATCACTGCTGTAAAACATGTCGTAACTCTTCTTGAGGGCGCACTTTTTAAATTAGAATTCATCATAACGATCGCAGGATTTGGTGTTTACGGTAGCTGCTGGATAAAGAGCTCAATTTGGATCGGTTTCTTGCAAATGTTTGGATTCTAAACATTTGGGTTACATCGAGCAAATAAAATGTATGTCTTTTGTAAAATCAAGTCGGGTTTTGGTGTACTTTATGGTTCTATTGGATAAAACGCCTCGGGTTACTTGACTGTAACCCTGTTCCCTGAAAAAGCAGGAACGAGATGCTGTGCTTGATTTTAATGCGCTAGATGCTGCTATGGGGAAAAAGTATTTGTTTGTCCGGTTGTGAACACGTGGCAAACACGCCAAATAATTTGGCTTTAAATAACCTCTGATGATGACGTAATCGGAATGAACACGTCAGAGGCTATAAATAAATGTGTGACAGCTCATCAGGTCGTTTTGTCTGAAGAACGTTCCGAACACGCCCTCAGTGTGGCAATGAAACGCAGCATCTTGTTCCCGGTTTAAGTAACCTGAGACGTTCCCTTTCAAAAGCTACTCTCAATGCTGTGCTTGATTTTAAAGCACCATGGGGAACGAGAATACCACGAACACGAGCACGAACTGGACATAGTAAGTGGATTTTCTCCTGCTCAGGCAAAGTGAACGGCAGAGGACAGAAGGCTTCAATGACGACCGGATGTATGGTCGAAAATTTAACTTTCGGAGGATAGTCAGGGTGAGGGTGCAAAATAGCCTTAACCAGTCCATGGGCAAAGTCTAAGCAGGATGGGGAAACCGACAGTCTGGAAATCCCCAATCCTCTTTAGTGACAAGATAGCCATACTGAAAACCATCTTTAGAGTCAGAAGCTTGACCGGCGCTGACTCTAGTTGTTCAAATGGGTTGTCGACTAGCCCCTCAAGGACCACGGCTAAGTCCCATGAAGGAACTTTGACTCTGAAAGGAGGCCTCAGTCGCCTGGCTCCATAAATAAAGTGGGCAATCAAAGGGTGTCTCCCCACTGAAAAAAGGGTGTCTCCCCCCGTCAATCAGAGCGTGGCAAGCCACAATGGACATGTGCCTGCGGACAGCTTTTCTTGCATAAACTCCAGCACTGAAACAATCTGGCAGTGGACTGGGTCTGCATGAAATGTTAAGGGTGTACATTCTTCTGGTGGAAGGAGCCCTAGCACTCAGAATGGTCTCAATCACATCTGCTGGAAGTCCAGCATCTCTTAGCCGGTCCCCCTCAGGGGCCAGACATGAAGATTCCATATCTCGGGCCGGGGATGGAATATTGTCCCCTGTGTCTGAGACAGAAGGTCTCTCCTGCTCGGTATCACCCACGGCGAGCCGTTGAGGAGAGATATTTCTGAGAAACAAATTCTGGTCGGCCAACAAGGCGCTATCAGCAATAGGCATGACCCTTGTTGGCGAACCTTCGCCAGGACTCCCGGGAAAAATATATATGCAGTATATAAATGCAAATATTTTTTTTAATGATTTATATTACATATAAATAGAACTATTTTGTATATAAATAACATTTTAAATATTAAATATATACATGCATGTGTGTGTATTTATATATACAAAATAATTATACACAATACACACACATTTATTATGTAAACACAAACTTTTATTTTGGATTTCGATTAATCGCGATTAATCGTTACAGCCCTAATATAGACGCTTCCTGGGCCATGCATGGAGTCCGTGAAAAGTAGAGGGAACATTGCGCTGTTTCTTGTTAAACAAAGAGGTCCACCTCTGCTTTGTAATATATTTCCCAGATCTAAATGACCTGACTGAGCTTCCAATCCCTGTGTGTGACCTCCCTTCTGGACAATAGATCTGCTCCTACATTTGTGTTTCCAGGAATATAAATCGCCCTGAGGGACAGGAAAAAAAGATACTATGGAAGTCAATGGGGTCCATCAACTGTCTGGTCACCAACATTCTTCAAAATATATTCTTCTGTGTTTAACAGAAGAAAGAAACTCATACAGGGTTAAAACAACTTGAGGGTGAGTAAATGATGACAGAATTTTCATTTTTGGGTGAACTATCCCTTTAACATGACCCAACAGAACTGACACTACGCTTCCCTTGATAGCGACACCCTGAAGACCCTGTTCCAGATCGGGGCAACTTTCAACCATCCTTATTGACCTCCCAGACACCACAAGGCTGGAATGGAGGGAAACCTTAATTCAGTGTCTGGTGAGTGTTGCGTCTCATTCTGGAACCATGCCCATGTCCATTCCTTGTCTCGTCATGGCCGCCCTTCCAGAGTCTCGTTCCAAGATGCCCGCCTTTCCAGAGCCTCACCCCAAGGTGGCTGCCGTTCCAGAGCCTTGTCCCAAGAGGGCCACCTTTCCAAAGTTTCTTCCCAAGTTGGCCGCCATTCCAGAGTCTTGTACCAAGATAGCCGCCATGACAAAGCCCTCTGCCAAGATGGCCGCCGCCACGCCCGAATCTCCAGTACCCGTCTTGTGTCCAGAGAGGACTACAGTCCCTGAGCTTGGTCTAGAGCCCACAGCTCTGCCCAGGCTCCCAGACCTTCCTGCACTGCCCTGGTCTCCCGATCTGTCTGCTCCACCCTGGTCTCCCGAACTGCCTGCTCCGCTGAGCTGCCAGCCCTAGAGGCTTCCCGTCATTAATCCTCAGACAATCCAGCCTCTAGGGCGCCCACCATCCCACCCAGGGGCGGACTGGCCATCTGTGTGATCTGGAGAATCACAGAACGGCCGGTACTCCAGGACGGCCGGCGGGCCGGCCCACCACCCGCCACGCACGCAGTCATCACCTGTTTTTTTTTTTTTCTCCTGTTAACGCTACCGCGGGTAGAAAACGGAAAGAAAAGGGCGGGGCCGAGAAGGCGAGAGATAAAAAAAATAGCGGAATTTAGATACTGAAAATGTCGCAAACTAAAATATTTAGCAGCTGTAGCACCATTGCCAGATGTTGATAGATAAAACATACATGTTCTATTTTGTTGACTTATTGCATGGCTAAGAGGTTTCTTGACATTTTGCTAGACTTAGACAAAACACAGACTTTGTGATTTAATGCATTCCAAAGTGCCTTCTCCCTTTTGTAACACATTAACGTTTGCTGAAAGCTTTTAGCTGATTCTGTGCTTAGATAAGAGAAGACATCCCGGGGTTCTTTAATTTAACTATCGTGTCTGTTTTCTCTCTCAGGGATCCCCGTAGCGAGAATTCCCTTCATGTATTGTTATAAGCCAAACACACACACACACACACAAACACGTTTTATACCCATGAGGTCAAAACAGGTCACACGCGTATCTCGCACGTCCCACACACACACACACACACACGCGGTGGGGGGGGGGCGAATCAGACACATACACGCACAGAATTCAAAAAGTGAGAAAAACGTTGTTTTGTGAGAATGCAATATTCTGTTTGAAACGGCGATTAACAAGCATGCAGAATCTGACGTAGAATGCGCGTTTGCCGGATTAAAACAACCAATAGAAACGCAGAATACCTAAAAATCATTATAGTTCGCTTTAACATTACCTACAAATAGCAAATTTGGTATGGTTGCAACGCATAAAATTAGACGAATTCGAATCTGTTTTGAGAAGCAAACTATTATGCATTATTAAACATTTACCGATGTGTGGAATAATGTCAGAATAAACTCTGAACTCTCATCACGCGCTGAATAAGGCGTGCCATACAGACAAAGGGATTCTTGGCGCCCCAGAATCCCCACTTGTGATTGGCTCCCAGACTCAGAATGGGCGTGCTCCGGTTTCATTCATATTTTGGTAACGAGCCAAAGAAGCTCAGTTAGTTAGTTTTTCAGTTCGTTCTATCTTCTTCACTTCCGCTCTTCAATTCTAGTTTTCCACTCTAGTCTCTAAACTCTAGTCTAACGGCTAGGTTCGCTAACTCATAGCTTTAACTTAGCTTCAGAGAGCTTTGCTCTCCGTTTACTTTCCGTTTCTACGACTAAGTCTTTATTTTTATACAAGTTTAAAGCTACTTCCGTGATCCAGCGTTTTAACGAGCGAAAGCTTAGCGCCTCCACCCTGCGTCAAACAACCACGTGACGCACGCAACCCGGAAGCCCGCGAGATTCCAAAGAAACAGCGCACGCACAAGACGACTTTCCAACAACAACACAGTAGGCTAATTCTGAATCTGATCTTGAAACAAAGCTAGTTAAGGTTGTCTGAGAAATCCTCCGGTCTTTTGATTATTGAAAGTATTCCTTAAACTGTGTACTCTCTCTCTCTCTCTCTCATACCTCACTCTCTCTCTCTCTCTCTCTCTCTCTCTCTCTCTCGCTCTCTCTCTCCATCTCTTGGGGAATCTAGTGTTATTATATATACACGCTACTTAATCGTTTTATAATCATTTGTTTTGTTTATGGCATATTGTTATACTCTTGATCGTGTAACCTACGTACTTTTAAATTGTCTTTTATTAAACTTCATTGTAATCTTCGTCTGAAGTTGTGTTTTATGAATCCATAATCTGAAATCCCTGAAAATCAGATTCTCTATGCTACCTTTTTAAAAACGCTCTACCACACTTTTAAACATTGCATAGTTTATATATTCCCGATCTGATCTCTTGAAGAGTAAGTTGTATCCATTATGGCCATATGGATGTAATCTTGCTCGCCAAGAGTTAACTTAGACGGATCGAAGTGTCGAGGTAAATATTATATGTATAACGCATTAGTGGTTAAAATCGTAATTCTAAGTACGACTGATTAAAATCATTCCCTTCTCCTGTATGAATTAGTATCACGAGTAAATCGGATGCATATTCATATCGGTTCAAGGCGGTACAAGCCCATATTTAGAACATTTTAGAGCGTATGCAAGTAATATTCATCAAAACCATGATTATTTAATTTCCCATTTGAGTGCTAATTTCCCCAAGTTATACTCAAAGTCATTATTGTTACACAGCGCAGCAGCACCTCGCAGTTAAATATTAGCAGCAGTGAAGAAGTGAGCCAGACAGCTGTGCAGCAACATCACATGTTGGCAACATGCCACCAGTGATGATGAGGGACAGAGAGATGAGCTGGTTCCACAGGTAGATCCAGGGCAAGTAAGTATGGAACATGAGAGGAGAAAGTGCTAGGGATGATGTTAGGAAGTGATATTCAGGTTGCTACATTTTTTATGATTACAGTAAAAACAGCTAAACTTCAACATTTTAGCTGTAAAATGCCACATGCAGAAGCTAATATTAAGAAATGTTGTGCTTTTACTTTTAAAAATGTTGGTAACATTACAGTTAATGCTTACAAACTTTGAAGATTTTGAATACAGAAGTTTGTAATGATGTATTTTCATTTAGATGTGGTATTATTTGTGAATTAAGATTAATTAATGCATAAATTAAGATTATTAAGTAATAAATTAATTTTAAGACAGCATGGAATAGATTGTATAATATGCTGTTATAACAGCATATTATACAATCTATTCCATGCTATCTTGGAATAAAACCTGTTTTAAAAAAAAATCCATTCCATCATTTGTTTATTCAGGTTGAGCGACCAAGAGGAGAGAAAGACACCCACTCCAGCTCAACTTTAAATTACGCCCCAAGTCAGACATTCACAGCCTAGAGGTTTTTTACACAGGACTGCAGTGTGTTGAGACTTCCATTTATATGTAGTATTCAAGTTAATCTAGAATAATGTGCTTTTAACACCAACATCACAGTGCTATTGCTATAATTTGGATGGTATAGTATCATGAGCCCACAATTAAAGTCTTGTGCCACTCATGCAGTCGTTATTGTTGTTGTTGTCGAGTTTCCGCGCGCCGATTGCTTTGGGCCGGGCCTAGTCAAAGTCCGTCCCTGATCCCACCCCACTTAACCTGCACTTAGTCAGCCATCACCACACCTGCTGCTGATCATCACCAGTATACTGATTCCCTGCACATGCACTCCTTCATCAACACACCCAATAACTACCTGCATCACTCTCACCTAAGTGTCTGGTCTCGTTAGTTCTACACAGACGTACAAACTACCAATCTGAATCCCTACTTGAGCATACTCACCTGAGACCACTTCGATATACCGTCTTCTGTCTGCCTTCATCAGTCTTCCAGATACAGTTCGCCTGCCGTCTCATCTCTTCACCATCTGCATTAAAAACTAAACCCCAGTTAACAGCCAGCTAAGTCACCATCTACGTTCACCTGTCATCATCGACTCACCTTTAACTGGTCATGAGATGGATTGCCTGAGGTAAGAAACTGTTTCTATGGCTGTGTGTTTTGGTATTCAGTGCTCAAATGCAAATAGAGCAGATGAGAGTTAATTTGAACCGGCCGTAACTATCAACTCTATAGTGGATATAAATATCCAAACTACAGTGAAAATACAATTTATTGGCAAGGTAACAAGATCAGCATTTAATGACAATAAATCCGTAAGCACATAAAACAAGACACTTCTGTTTAAAAAAGACTTTATTGATTATTCACACAAACACACACTTGCAGAAAGAAAGAAAGTAGGGAAAGAATGAGTTTTAAAAGAGTGAAATGATGAAAGTCCCAAGTTTCTTGCAATATATGTACTTCATAAACCTGACCTGAACAAACCATTAATAATTAATTTAACCATTCTATCATTCTTAGGCAGGGGTTATTACCAGGGGTGCACATAACTTTTTCAGTGAGTTACTCAGGTGAGGACCAGGAGATGGTGTTTGGTACTCACCCCATATGTAGCGTGGCCACAGCTGTCAATCATTACGTCACATTTCCGTTTTTATAGCATAAAATAACTAACTAAAACCAAACTTATTAAAAAAAAACCCGAACACTTAAATTTACATCAGCGTGAAAAGAACGACCTAAAATGATAGAAAACACCTTTGGAAAAAAAATATTTGAAGTGTTATTTGATTGTTCAGATATTTATTTGTATAAATTAAATATAATTAATCCTTATTAAAGATATTAAAGAGCAGTGAATTTTCTCTGTTGTTTGATCAATATTAAGTGTACAGAAGGCATTAGGTTTATTACGCACTGTCACTTTAAGAGTGTGCAGATCCTATAGGCCCTATGCACAGCTGCACTACTTCCTGAACTTGTGCAGGCTCCTTTGTTTCCTGTCCTGCCAGGATTGGCCAAACTGATTAATCCAGGTGTGTCTGACCAACAACAATAATCAGACACACCTGGATTAATCAGTTTGGCCAATCCTGGCAGACAGGAAACAAAGGAGCCTGCACAAGTTCAGGAAGTAGTGCAGCTGTGCATAGGGCCTATTGCACTGATGCACGGTACGTTCTGTAAAGACATAACCGACTGTGTTTACGTGAATACTCTCCAAAACGGACATTTAGACATGTCTATGTACAGGGCTGCACTCTTCGGGTCGTGTGTGTGTGGTGTGTGTGTTGGCACAGAAAAACATACCGAATAAAGCTGTCTTTCGCGTCGTCACTCTTATTCAGATCTATCCATATGTCTGCTCTTCTCTTTTTCCCAGACGTTTACATTTTTTTACGATTTGAGACATGCATGAAGCGCATGCCGACTCGGTAGATCAGCATGTGACGTTACAATTCAAATGTGCGCATCTTCCACAAAACGCAAATGAGTTCTGACTGGATCACTTCCCCAATCGTCCCTCCCTTACATTTCCGTCTAGTTTTTATTCGTCATAGTGGTCGTCATTTAAAACAAGGTTTTTATTTAGTTATCGTCTCGTTTTCATCTTTGAAAAAATTTAATTAACACTGCCTAGGTTGCATTTTGGCGACAGTACGCAAAGGCGCGTAGTAACACAAGTGGCATTACGCATTCCTGTTCTCTACGTAGAGTTCTCTCCTACTGCGTCGAAGAGACGCTACGGGAAAGATATTTCTTTTTCGAGATATAAGCCTAAAATTAATCCTTAATTTTGTAAATATGTAAAACGCTTTTCTGTAGCATACAACCTTAGGCGGAGCGAATCATGCGCCCATTGGCTGCTCCGCCAGAAAAGCACAGCCTATGCGAGGCCAGTGACGCTGACCAATGAGGACGCTTTGCGCCCTCTGCGTCACCTCCCGCCGAAACGGGCGGTGGTCTAGGCCTATAAATATGAGCATAGCTGTCTTCCACTCTGATTTTCTATTCTTCACGAAGCTACACGCATCGTAGGACTGGATTCGAGCCGCCACAGCCGTTTGGAACAAGCACCTCAGCAGGACGCGCCTCTTACCTGAAGCCGCCGTTCCCTGCTGCGCTTCTCCGGCGTGGAATATCCTTTACATTATGTGTGTGTTTTGTGTGTGTGTGTTCGCCGTCGCGTCACACAGTTTTTCCACCACTAAAAGAGCCGAGCGTCTTTTTCAAGATGCCTCGCACCTCCTGTGGCTCGTGTAGAGCCCCGCTCAGCGACGGGGACCACGTGCTTGTGTTTCCTGCCTGTGAGGATCACGCAGCTTCAGCTCTCGTCGATGGCGGCTGCCATCACTGTGATTTGATGCCTACGGTGACTCTGCGGACTCGCCTGGCGTTCATTTACTGAAGCTGCATCTTTCCGCCCCCGCTGCAGTGCCGCGCCGTGAAAAGCGCCGTGCTCAGCGGAGCCCGGAACCTCCCTCCACCACGAGGTGCTCGCCGCTGCTGCCGCCAGCTTCTCCGCCCGCTTCGCTGGACTCTCTGACCGACGGACAAGGGCCGCTGTGTGCCGCCGCGTCCGTCATGGACGAGGAAGGTGAAGCCGCGTCTGTGGAGGACTACGGCTGTTCTCTCCTCGCTTCGGGTAGCGAGGGATGGGCGAGCTCCGAGGATCTCCCCTCCCCCGCCGCTCGTGAGCGTCGACGGAGAAAGACCAGCATCGATGCGCTTACCGGCTGGATGGCTGCTGGCAGAGGAACGTACGTTACCGTCCTCACGACCCGCGCCTTTTTCTTCCTGAATTCACGAAGAAATCGCGGAGATCCGGAAAGCCCCGTTTTCAGCCAGGATGCGCACTTCTGCTTCGGGGAAAGCTACAGTGTTAAAATACCGCCGCGGCCGGATTTCACTAAAATGTCTCGCTCGCACAGTCCCAACATACGCGACCGTGCCAGTGTATTTTTGCAGTCACCAAATCGGCATCAATGCCCGTTTGCCTGCACACAAACGCCGTTTTCACGACGCCCCAGGTAAATCTGAAAATGTATTTTCTGGTGTCCCGGCCACGGCCGATGGTGTGATGTGTGTATCCGTAATGCCCACGACCCAGTGCCCATTCGTACACACAAGCACAGCCCTACACAATACAGGGCTTGCACACATAAAATCGACTCATGTCGATTGTGCATCACATGTAAGTTAGTGAACGTGCCCGCTTTTCAGTGCCCACAATCACTACACACTGCATGTCCCGTGGTTTCTGTAAAAACGAAACGAATGCACGGTCAGTCGGTTCTGATAGACAGTACTCTCTGTGCTACACGGTGTCCCGGCCACAGCCGATGATGTAATGTGTGTAACTGTATGCCCACGACCCAGTGCCCATTTGTACACACAAGCACAGCCCCACACAATACAGGCTTGCACACATAAAATCGACTCAATGTCGATTGTGCATCATATGTAGTGAGCGTGCCCGCTTTCAAGTGCCCACAATCACTACAAGCTACATGTCACACGGTTTCTATGAAACGAAACCGATGCACGGTCAGTCAGTTCTAATAGACAGTACTCCCCAGTGCTATAAATGTCCCCGCGTTCACGCACCCACATTTATTCTCAAACATGCCGAGCCGTACGGGGCTCGCACCGCGCGCCCTCTCTCTCTCTCAGCTGAGAGAGCTGAGCGCGCGCGTGTGTTACAGCACACGACGTGCACGCAGTCGTGTGTTACAGCACACGGACTGCTCTCGTGTCGCCGCCATTTCGCGACCAGAGCCCGGTTTTTCAACCCGTGCAAGCACAGCCCCGTACAACACAGGGTCCTGCACACATAAAATCGACTCATGTCGATTGTGCTTTACATGTACTGAGCGTGCCCACTGTCCAGTGCCCACAACCACTACACACTGCACGCTCCGCGGTTTCTGTAAAAACGAAACCAACGAACGGTCAGTCAGTTCACAAACACAGTATTCCCGGTGTTATAATTGTGCCCGCTACCACGCGCCCACATTTATTCACAAATATAACGAGCCCTATGGGGCTCGCCCCGCGCGCTCTCTCTCAACTCAGAGAGTCGAGCGCGCGCGGGATGCACACTGTGTTAAACATGCCCCCCGCCTCAGACGCCACGGCGTCCATGTTACAGCACACGGTTGCTCTCGTGTCGCCGCCATTTCGCGACCAGGGCCCAGATTACATTCAACCCCTAGTCACACGTGCAGATGCATGGGAAAGACTTCCCGGGGTCTCAGAACGGGTGCTAGAGACTATAAAAAGAGGCTATTCGCTACAGTTTTATCGACGCCCTCCCCGTTACACGGAGAGAGTCGAAACCACGGTAAAAACAGAAGTAGCACATCTACTTCGAGCCGAAATAGCGAAGCTATTGAGCACAGGGGCCATAGAGCCTTTATCTCAAGCTCAGAGCGAAGGGGGTCTGTACAGCAGATATTTCCTGGTACCGAAGAAAGACGGGGGTCTCAGACCCATTTTAGATCTGAGGCATCTGAACAAAGCGCTAACAAAGCGAAAGTTCAGAATGCTCACGACCAGAAAAATCCTCGCGCAGATTCGCCGAGGAGACTGGTTTATGGCAATAGATCTGAAAGACGCGTATTTTCACATACAAATTGCGTCACGTCACAGGCGATTTTTGAGAGTCGCCTTCGAGGGCCAGGCATATCAGTACACAGTCCTGCCATTCGGCCTGTCTCTAGCACCTCGTACATTTACAGTGTGCATGGACGCGGCGCTGGCACCCCTGAGACTCCGAGGCATCCGAATTCTGAATTATTTGGACGATGGGCTGATTCTAGCTCAATCGCCTTCAGAACTCATTCGCCACAAGACCCTAATACTCGATCACCTCGAGCACTTAGGTCTGGGAGTCAATTGGGAGAAAAGTTCACTGTTTCCCAGTCAAAGGATCTCCTTTTGGGACTGGAACTGAACTCGCTGTCTATGACAGCACGGTTGTCATCACAGCGCAGGCGAAACACCCTGCAGATGGCGAAATCCTTCCGCAGAGGTCATGTAGTGCCGCTCAGGAGATTTCAAAAAATGCTGGGCCTCATGGCCTCAGCCTCGGCAGCTCTGCAGTTGGGCCTGCTGCGCATGCGCCCACTGCAGTTCTGGCTGAGAGCGCGCGTACCGCGCCGAGCATGGGTTCACGGCCGTTATCGCCTCAAGGTCAATCAGGAATGCTTTTCAGCCCTGACACCATGGAGAGCGTCAGACTGGTACCGGTCAGGTGTAAGCCCGGGGACTTCCTCGAGCCTGAAGGTGGTGTCCACGGACGCGTCCACCTCAGGCTGGGGAGCACTGCTCGAAGGCAGACCGTTCTTTGGCCAGTGGGCGGAACGAGTCGAACTACCGCACATAAACTGCCTGGAAATGATGGCAGTGGACTTAGCGCTGAGGCGTTTTCGTCCTCGGATAAAGGGACACCACGTCCTGGTCCGTTCAGACAACTCGTCGGTAGTGGCCTATATAAACCGCCAGGGTGGCGTGAGATCCCGGAACCTCTTCAGGTTGACGGAACGCATACTGGTGTGGTCCCAGCACAACCTGCGCTCGCTGAGAGCAATACATGTGCCAGGTCACCTGAACGTAGGACCAGACAGACTCTCACGGAACAACGTTCCGATGGGAGAGTGGTCTCTACACACACAGACAGTGCGTCTGCTGTGGGAAATGTTTGGCAGAGCGGAAATAGACCTGTTTGCAAACCAGGAAAACGCTCACTGCCCGGAATTCTTTTCAAGAGCACGAACGCGCTGGCCAGTGTCTGGCTTCGCCGTCCGATCTATGCTTTTCCCCCCTGTCTCACTCCTGCCTCAAGTGCTGGAGCGGATCAGGAAAAGCGGATGCTCAGTGCTTCTTGTCGCACCATACTGGACGAATCAACCTTGGTTCCCAGTTTTGATGCGGCTGAAGAGTACTGCCCCGTGGCCGATCCCAGTGAGAAGGGACCTCCTCTCGCAGGCCATGGGCTCGATTTTGCATCCTCGCCCGGATCTATGGTCCCTACATGTGTGGGCCATAAATGGGTACCCCACTAACCTCCCTAGAGGAGTGTTAGACACGATCGAGCAGGCTAGGGCCCCGTCTACTAGACGGCTCTATGCTTCCAAATGGTCGGTGTTTTTCTGGTTGGTGTTCAGACCGAGGTCCGTCACCACTTCAGTGCGGGGAAACAGAGATTCTCTCCTTCCTGCAGGAGCTATTGGATAAGGGGGAGAACCCCATCCACGCTCAAAGTCTATGTGGCAGCCATATCAGCGTTCGTTAATCCAACGCTTGGCCATTCACTGGGCAGAAACGACCTGGTGGTCCGTTTCCTTAGAGGAGCCAGGAGGTTAAATCCTCCGAGGCCTCATTCAGTCCCCGTTTGGGACCTTTCTACGGTGTTGAACGCTATGAAAGGGGCCCCTTTCGAGCCTATTCACTCAGTTGACATGAAGCACCTGTCTTTCAAGACCGTGTTTCTTTTGGCTCTCGCTTCAGTGAAGCATGTAGGGGATTTGCAAGCGCTCTCAGTTGGAGCTTCTTGCATGGAGTTCGGGCCCAACGACTCTGTAGTCGTGTTGAAACCGAAGCATGGGTACGTACCTAAGTCCCTCAACACTCCGTTCAGGGCTCAGGTCATCTCCCTGTCGGCTCTGCCGGCCTCTGAGGACGGAAATAGCTCCCTTTGCCCGGTTAGAGCATTAAGAGCTTATGTGTCCCGCTCCGCTGCTTTTCGACAGTCGGAGCAGCTCTTTGTTTCGTTCAGTTGGCGCTCTAAGGGCGAGCTGCGACGAAACAGAGTCTATCTCGATGGGTAGTGGACGCCATTGCGCTAGCCTACGCATCTAGAGGTTTGGAATGCCCTCTGGGCATTAGAGCGCACTCTACGAGAGGCATGGCCTCTTCGTGGGCTTGGTATAGCGGAATCTCACTACAAGATATCTGTATGGCGGCAGGCTGGGCCTCCCCATCTACATTTATAAGGTTCTATAACCTAGAGGTTCCTGCGTTGCAGGCTAAACTGCTCTCGGGTCTAGAAGACTATGTATAGTGTTCCTGCCCACGCTGCGGGCCCAGGTCACTCTTATGTTTTAAGCATCACTCACTGACAATGTGTCCCATGAGCATGCTTTTACCCCTCATATATATCTATATTTCATATATATGTTATTATGTCCTTAAGAGGCACTACTATAAGGGATGATGCTAATTTTTAGCCGCTCTCCCTAGCCGCTCTCCCTATACATTCTTGGTGTAGGCGCTTTGTATACCAGGGCGCGCGCGCCCTCGGGTGTCTGTGTCGGTCCAAGAGCACGCACGGCACAAGGGTTCCCGTAGCGTCTCTTCGACGCAATAGGAGAGAACTCTACGTAAGAGAACGTACTCGGTTACTAACGTAACCTCGGTTCTCTCTAGGAGAGGGAACGAGTACTGCGTCTCAGGCCGTGCGTGCCCACGCTGTGTCGCTTCAAGTGACGGAAATCAGAGTGGAAGACAGCTATGCTCATATTTATAGGCCTAGACCACGCCGTTTCGGCGGGAGGTGACGCAGAGGGCGCGAAGCGTCCTCATTGGTCAGCGTCACTTGCCTCGCATAGGCTGTGCTTTTCTGGCGGAGCAGCCAATGGGCACGTGATTCGCTCCGCCTAAGGTTGTATGCTACAGAAAAGCGTTTTACATATTTACAAAATTAAGGATTCATTTTAGGCTTCAATCTCGAAAAAGAAATATCTTTCCCGTAGCGTCTCTTCGACGCAGTACTCGTTCCCTCTCCTAGAGAGAACCGAGGTTACGTTAGTAACCGAGTACGATTTTTGTCGCGCATGCGTACCTGCGTACCAGTTATGTGCACCCCTGGTTATTACATTTTATATCAATGCACCAGTTCAGCTTGAATCTGGAGGGCAACTTGCGCTTGTGTCTTTGGGGAATTTCGGAAGGCATACCCCGGGTCGTTGATTTGCTGGAGGTCTTTTTGTGTCAGGAGTGACATCTTGGGAGGCCAATCACATTGGTGTGTTGGTGGATGATTGTATGCAGAGTCTCTCTCGTGGGCAGAAGTTTGAAGTTTGTGGGAAAAGTGGCAAAACTTACATTAACTTAGAACACAAAACTCTGAACGGAAAGAAAGGAAATTAAGTAAATAAAGAAAAGTGAATGAGACGAGAGTTAAATGGTTTGAATGAAGCTGTTAACAGATTTTCATCTGATCTTGATCGTCTGTCTTTTTTCTCGTCTAATGCTTTGTTCGGTGTCCTGAGATTTTAACTTGAGGTTTCTTTCCAGCCTATCGAGGAGTTAATTACCATAAATTACATGTTATCTGAGTCACATGGGCTCTTAACTTTCCCGTTCTTAGCTGGGTACAATTTAGACATGATTTATATAATAAGAAAATTATACATTTTAAACACATTTAATTCATGGCATCTTTTGAGTTACGAGCATAGAATCATGCTGATAGTAAACATTGAACAGTTACAACAATTGGATGAATTATGTGTGATGTAAGCTTAAAGGAATAGTTAATTTTTAAAAGGAAAATGCTGCATTTACTCCCCCAAGTTTTTTCAAGTTTTAGACTGTGCTCCAAACCACGTAGCGCGTGCACGGCAGAGAGAGCAAGAGACCGCGCGCGTGCCTCATGAAGGGCATGTAATATCATTCCCCTATTTTCTTTTTTTTGGATGTGGTTATAGTCAGATAACAACATTTATCAATGTATACTAGGGGTGTAACGGTACGTGTATTCGTACCGGACCGTTTCGGTACAGCACTTTCGGTACGGTGCACATGTGTACCGAATGCAATCATTCCCGTAAATTAGGCTAGTTTTGTGTGCGGAACATGCGTCAATTCCGAGTTTCCACACGAACATATTAAGTGTCGGAAGTCTCCGCGTTGCACTGATTAAATCTGATTAATCGTTTTTGTGATTCAAATACATGTAAAATAGTACCATTACATCTGTCTTCCTGTGTGCGGAAATTTGTTTATGTTGCTGTGACAACGAAACGCGTGCACACGCGCCTGTGTTAAGAGCGCTTGTAGCTCCGTGCGCGCTGATGCACTCATCTGTGGACATTTCCGAATGCCTTTCTGTTAAAAGCGGGCTTTCCACACAAACAAACATACATGTGTCATTAGTATGAGAAAAAAAATACGATTTTAACTCGCTTTAGCCCAGCCTCTCGCTAGCTAGCGGCATGGCCAATATTGGTTTGAGAGTATTTTATTTAGTGGAGAACTTTGCAGCAGTATTTTATTTCTTATTCTTTTTTATTTTATATATTTTCTATTTATTAGCCTATATTTTATTAAAGAAGTGTGTTTAAAAAAGTGTAAACAACTTGAAACAAATCGTGATTTTTGCGTACCGTTACACCCTTAATGTATACATATATTTTTAATTTGATTGGTTCAACCGCCCGCCCGAATTTAATTAAAATATAATTTTTCGTCACGTCATCCGCCCGCATTGGTGTGCCCCCAACACATTTGTCGCCCTAGGCAACCGCCTAGTTAGCCTATAGCAATCGCCGGCCCTGGTGCTGATCAAAAACATGATGGGAAACGACTTGCTGACGACACAGCTTAATCCTCATTGGTTTAAACCACTGTAATTTATTGTTCTCTTTTAAAATGTTTGAATTTAAAACTCTGATTTCGTGTTTTTATGTGTATAAATTATGTGTGAGTATTCCTAAACTCTCTGACAGTGTGATCTCTATATGGGTTATTTGATTGTTTTAATATTTATAAAAAATATTTTATAAAACATATGTAATTAATGTAACAATTATAGATAAACACGTCTTTAGTATGTAATTAAATAACAAGAACTTTGAGTGTCTTGTTCTAATAACCTAATAACAGAGCGCACAACTGATGGTGGCGCGCACGGTAAAGGACTTCCGCGAGAGGATAACAGATCTTCATGCGTAGAAACGGGAACCCGGGAACTCATTCAAACCCAGCGCGTGCGCATGATCATTCCCCACTTTATTTTTGAGTTTGGTGTTTTCATAAGCTGTAAGCCATAATCATCAAAATTATAAAAAATAAAGGTTTGAAATATCTCACTTTGCATGTAATGAGTCTATATAATATATATAATATATTGTTTCACCTTGTAAGGTTGACGTGTCAGAGGTGGGGGTAGGTGTAGTACTTTCACAGCGATCTTCCTCGGACGACAAGATGCACCCTTGCACGTTTTTTTCTCATGACGCGGCTGAAGCCTCCTGTATACGTCGTTGGTCAAAAAGTGTGGCTTTCCTCTAAGAACATTCCTCTCTGCTCGGTTAGTAATAAACTGGCTCCCAAATTTATCGGCCCGTTCACTGTCACTAAGATTCTTAGCCCAGTGGCAGTCCGCCTCAAACTCCCTCCTGCGTACAGGATAATTCATTCTGTTTTCAAATTAAAACGTGAAAAACGGAATGAATTCTCCCGACATGTACCCAATTGACTTCCATAGTAATACATTTTTTTTGGGAGAAACTCATGGAGTTCTAACACACACAAAAATCCAGAGAAGCACGTAGCCAAGCAAGGTAGCTTAGACTTGGCCTTTTTACTCGTATCTTCATGAAACGTACACCGATCATGAAAAATGACACATCGTTATTTACAGCATGAGCTTCCGATTAAAAAGAGCCCAAACGCAATATATTCCATCAATCAGATCTAAAGATATTCCTAATGAAGTTGTAACACACAAACCCCCACAAACGCACACAGAGCCTTGTATATGTAGTACTCCTGTAAGTAAGAAGACAATGAAGAAAACGCATTTGTGATGACTTCTCGTCTCTGCATTTACTACGAAATCAAACATATTCATATTACAACTGTCAACTGTTCAGGACATTACATGGTCAACCCACATATGACTTTTTCATATTAATGCCTGATTATAAACATTACCTCTTTTACATTTTCAGGGTTTACAATTGTCAAAGTATCCTAATGGATAATTTTTATACATAAAACACTTAAACTAGCATTTACCCTTTATCTAAATGATAACATGAGAATGATAATGTAAAATACATTAAGAATCCACTCTCTATTCTCAGTTTAGAACACATACAAATTCGTTGTCTGATGTATTACATTGAATGACGAGACACATGAAATTCACTCAACTACATTCACTCAAATGTAACGCATTACACAGTTTACAGACATCACCGCCGATTAACAACCACGTATGTAAACTAAGAATAATTTATAACACTAAACAATATTATCCCTTATAGATTCGAATAGTATTTATACTTTAACCAGTTATGTGGCGGACTTTCGCGCTAATCGCGGAGCATTTATGCTAACCATGTGCTCAACATGACAAACTCATGATGCACTATTCATATAGGAAAACAACTGCGTTAAACACGCACACAACTCATTCATATTATAAACAGTGTTTATGCTTAAATCTGGAATGTGTTTCTCATCATACTTTGCCATTACCTGTAAGTAAGAAGACATCGAAGAGAAGAACGCATTTGTGATGACTTCTCGTCTCTGCATTTACTACGAATGAAGCATCACTAACTCAGTCACGGGTTACTATCAGGGGGGCAGTGTTCCGAAAGATATTGAAGCCGACCTGGGCGCCGCCATTGGCTAGCGGACCCCCACCTGCTGTTAGCATTCCATTGACTCCCATTCATTTTGGCGTCACTTTGACAGCGAATAACTTTACATCTGAGGCGTTTAAAGACACCGTTTGTCCATTGTTTATTTCTAAAGAAACACGAAAATGTATAAAAGGCTCCATTACCTTGTATCTTACGTTATGGCCCCGTAGAAGCAGTTTTTGTAAAAACAGGCTAACGATTGCGTCATACCCGCCATATACCATATACTGTCTATGGTTACTATGCGATGCGTGCGATGACGTCATCACGCTGGTATGCCAAGCGAAAATAATTGTCTCTGTCGCACAAGTCGAAAAATTACCGTATGGACAGGCAGAGAAGCTCGCAAGCAATCGGGAGGACGTGGAGGCATAAAGTCAAGGGAGAAGCCCATAGAGAGTGATAAAGTTGCTCCCGCTGCTAGCTCATGGACAGCTAATACCCACGCTCTCCGTCTCTGCGAGATTCGGAAGGGAAGGATTCAGATTTCTCTCGGCACAGCTACTAGAAGACCTACAGGTTGCTCACGTCACATCTACGTCGTCAAGCTCAGTTTGAGCCTGCGCAGTTCGCCTTGCGATCAGGAAGTAAGTGCTTCTAATTGACTTCACTGCTCTCCGTTGAAACCTATGGGGTCGCTGTGTCCAGTTTATATACTGTCTATGGTTACTATGCGATGCGTGCGATGACGTCATCACGCTGGTATGCCAAGCGAAAATAATTAAATGAATTGATGTGCATAACACACACTCCTTTTTAAACATAAAGCACAAATAAGAGATTTAGCAGTATTTAAAGTAATAGAAAAAAAATAACATTTTACTATTATATATAGAATCGAAGAAATAAACATAAACAGCTTAAACTCACTATATTACATATATAGGATCACTGATGTCGCGTTTTAACTCATAACTCAATAAAGTATGCATAAATTGAGCAGATTGTTAAGAATAAAAAGAGATCAAACTCACCATAATCCATCACTCAGATCTAAAGATATTCCTCATGGACATCTAACACATGAAGTTGCACAGGCGCACCAATGAAGTAGCAGTAGGATTGGGTTATTATTGTTGCAATATTCCAAATAAATAGATTAATATTCACAAATAAATGTAAAGAGATTCATAAAAATGTATCAAATTCACAAATAAATAGATTAATATTCACAAAAATGTATAGAATTCACAAATAAATAGACAAAGATCCACAAATAAATGTAAAGAGTTTCACAAAAAATTACAAAATTCACAAATAAAATGAGATTTGCAAATAAATAAAATATTTACAAATGTTTTATTATTTTACATACACAACTCTGCCTGACATTTATTTGTGATTGGTTCCTGTGCATTTGTAAATCGCTGCACACATTTGTGAATCGGTTCCTGTGCATTTGTGAATCCCCTCAAGCATTTGTAGATTTTTAAACACTTCTAGCGTCGACGTGCAGACAAATCCACAAATAAGTGGACTCCACCCACCGTTATCCTCGTATCCACGTTATCGCTTCAACCAATCACGTTTGGCTTTCCACTCGGGGCGGGAACTGATTATTGCATCCTTGAAAGGAGCACTGGAGCAGTTAGTAGCGCTGAACTGTTTGTGTGGTAAAACTAGCATGTTTTAAATGTTAACACATATTCCCTATGTGACGTCTGCTTAGCTGCAGACATGTCTGCATAATCGTACTCTTAACGGCTCTGATTGTAGCCTACTTATTGACTAGTGTTGGTAACTTAAAAAATCATATTTCGTGATAGTGTACTGGACGCGGGGCATTCATTGATAGAAAACGGATGCCCGCACTTCTGATGTAGCGGCTACTTTACGCAATTAGGACAAATATTTTTGCACATCCGCTTTGCCCAGTGTAGATAGCCTCGCACGGGGTAGACACGACGCAATAAATTACAGAACATACGATTTTGCCTTTGAAACCCTCTGGGGTCGGCAATCACACCGCTGTGATTTGCGCGATTTTTTTTTACATAGCAGCTAAATAAACGTAAAATACTCCGTCATATACGGTCCATACAGATTTAATAAATATGAAAAAAGAATCTGTGAGATGTCTACTTTTGTATGTGTCCACTTACAATCAAAACATGTTGTGCTTTTGTAAAATAAAGAAATTAAACAGGGTGTGCTTTCTGCCTCTCCGTCTCATGAACTTTTTTTTTTCTTGAGGACGTCTCTAAACATAAACAAAACTCAGCGAATACTTGTCACACATTTATGAGCTCTATATCTTTATATATATTTAAGTGTGTAGTTGTATATTATCTGATTCAAAACGAAAACAAATATTCTCTGTTTAAAGGTGCATTGCGCAACATTTCATGTTAAAAATTCAGTTTTTTTAACCCATAAATGCTTAAACAATTGCCTGATGGGCTGAATGAGCCCTTCTCTGATCACTGCGATTGCCTCTATAATCCTGTACAGTAAAATAAATAAGAGGGATTCGGGACGGAATTTGAGACTGGGTGTTCACATTTTGAGTCATGCGCGTTCACGCTCACCTGGCTATGGCTGGCAGGGTATGTGTATTCGCCGCTATTCTCCGTAGAAGATGGATTCAAACTCAAAGAGACTGGCTTGTAGTTCATTCCAAACCCCAACGCAAACTCAAAGAAAGACAAATAAAATAAAACTTTGGTCTAGTGCCGTGTGCGTGTGGTCCATGAGCGTGCACACCTCTGGTTGCAGTTACGCTTGTCGCCAGAGGGGGCATAGTTCTGCAAAAACTCAGAGACTAGCGCAATGCACTTTTAAGTAATTTGTATAAAACCAACAAGATATCCAGTTTCTCAAACCCTTGCTCATTAGTTTTAATGTGACCACACCCACACGCGCAAAATATATTGATATGTAAATCTTCCACAAGTGTACGCAAACGCGCTCATTACCTCAACAACAATGCACCGAACTTCATCAATCCTCTGCTGTTCGTCGAGTTTGGAAGACACGCTGTGAGATTATTGGATTTACATCAGAAGAAGAACGCGATTTGAAGACAATAAATATTTTAAGGTAAGAAATAATTCTGAATTATATCAGTTAGTATTGTTGCATAAATTTCACATTGCAGTCGAATTGTTGCTCGATGCTTCAGTGAATGTTCTCAGTCGTGCTGTGTGTTTGAAATATAGGATGGATACCCGACCCGAGCCCACATCAGCGCGGGCATTGAACATTTTACATTTAAAACAGCTTATTATGTAGGTGTGCCTGATGCTTTCACTTGATGCAAACGTTCATTTTTGTGATTAAAATACATGTAAAATATTACCATAACATCTGTCTTCCTGTGTGCGGAAATTTGTTTATGTAGCCGTGACAACGAAACACGTGCATGCGCACCTGGGTTAAAGGAGAACTCCGGTCAATTTTAACATTGAGCTAATTTTTTTGTAAATTTGGAGTGCTGTCAATACAGAGAACAACGACAAAAATCGGTGTTGCCTAAACTGTGTTATCCTCTTTTTAAAATGTGCACCCTGTTGACTTCAATGGGGCAAGTTTTACACCTGCTTTTAGCCTCTTAACATCCTTGATGTGTCATTACAAGTGCCCAGCCATGTGAGTGATTCTTTTAGAGTTAACACGGGTGAATCTGACTGCAGTAGATGTGAAAGATATAAATAAAAATTATGTTATTTCAGCCAGCGCAAATACCTGTATTTACATCCTGTTCCCTATCAAGGGAACTCCCGCTGCGTTTACGCAATGGGAACACTTCCAAGTGTCTCGTCATGAAGCACATGTATAATCAGTCCAATGAATGAGCGGGACGTCAGGTGACGTCATAGACCAGGAAACTATAAATCACCCCCTGAACGCAGATCATGACAGCTTCTGTTTCTTCAGCGACGCGCTCTCTGTGTGAATCTGTCTGATTCTGTCTGTCTTATTTATTGTTGTCTGTCAAGTTGCAATATATATTTTATGGCAAAAAAGAGCAAACAAGCGTTTTGTTGTTCCCTGCTCACGTTATTTTGGGAGTAGAGCATGTTAACAGTCAGTTCTAGAGGGGACTGCCTGTGAGCATTGCGTTGAAGCTGTCCGTGAGGACGCTCTGCTCCCGCCGGCCGTTCTTCGAGGATGAAGGTTCGGTTCGCGTTCCCCGAGGCGCGGGTCGGACTCGTTTCTTGGGGTTCGCAAACGGATCTGACAGCGGGGGTTGAGACGGGCGCGCCCTATCTCGGCTCTCATCTGCCAGATCCAGTGGCTTTTCTCGGGGAGAAGCACGCGCTGCATTTCTCCTCCCCGCGATGAGGCACTTATGCTGCGATTTTCCAGTTTCTCGGAACTGGTATCGTTTATGTTTTGTTAAGAAAGAGAGAACAAAACAATAAAGAATATATATATATATATATATATATATATATATATATATATAATAAGGCAGATTTATGAGTTTCTATAATAAATAATTAAGTTAGCTCATAACTCTGTTGAATAAAGAGGAGCTTATAAAAGGAGGTTTTATCTAGTGCTGATACTAAGTTAAATATTTACTGGCCAGCCAACATTATGAGAGTGAGAATATAATAATTCTGAGAGTGAGAATATAATGAATATATATATAAACTCTATATCTCAGCCTCCTCGTCTGGGATTGCCGTTTTTTCCCCCCCTATCTGCACACTGAGGTGTCGAGATTGTGGAATAAACCGGGTTCTATTTATGTGTTTTAAATCCCCAAACTTCTACTATAGTAATGTTATGGGTATTTAGTATCATGGTATGACAGAGCCTCGGGTTAAAGAGACGCTTGCAAGCTATCTCTCTCCTGAGTTGGCGTCATTACAACCCCGACGCTACCCACCAGCCATCATAAATAATAGATCAATATTATTAGGCAGCGCTGGTCGGTAAAGTATATATATATTATATTTATTCATAAGGACATGGATGAATGTGAGGATGTCAGCGCTGACGCTATTCGAGAATTGCGTCGCGCAACAGACAAACCGGGGAGGGACAGTTTCGAGAAATCGTTTTTTCCTCGGCGTCCTCTGGAGGGCGACTCTCTGAGGAGGGTCGCAGCACTGCCAGTTCGGTTGTTTCCTGCTGGTGGCCGTCAGAGTGATATATATTAAGTTTTCTGATGTAAAGAAAAATAATATAAAACATGTCTGTTCTTCTGAACTCTGCGCTTTCAAATAAACAAAGGAATAAACTATTCAGCGGCGTTCCAGAGGTTTCTTCCTCACCGATCTAATGTTCCTGAGACTGCTGGGCGGGAGCAGGCCAAGTTCCACCAAGTTCAACCAAGTTCAAAGTATGCTTATGATAATATGATTGTGCACAGATTCAGTCCGAGGACCGGTTTGTCACAATAGACTTGAAGGACGCTTACTTATCTATCCATCCTCATCACAGGAGGTTCCTGAGGTTTGCTTTCAGGGGCGAACCATACCAGTATTGTGTTCTTCCATTCGGCCTATGTTTATCACCCCGCATCTTTACAATCTTTTACGTGGATGCAGCTCTGGCTCCTCTGAGACTCCAGGGCATTCACGTATTATATTATATCGACGATTGGTTGATCCTAGCTCAATCTGAGCATATGGCAATTCGGCATCGAGATGTCGTCCTGTTTTATTTAAAGATGTTGGGGTTGCGACTCAACACCAAGAAGAGTGTGCTCCTCCCAGCTCAGAGGACCACTTTTCTAGGTGTGCTATAACGATTCGCCGTAAATGGGGTAAAACTAGGCCAGTCACTCACTGTGAAGCAGTTTCAGACTGTTGGGTCTCATGGCAGCTGCGTCCAATGTAATTACTTTTGGCCTTCTGTACATGAGACCCCTGCAGTGGTGGCTCAGGACCAAGGGGTTTTCTCCGAGGGGAAATCCGTTTTCACATGATCAAGGTCACGCGGCTATGCCTACGTGCCTCGGTCATGTGAAAGAACCTTGGTTCCTCGCCCAGGCCCAGTGTTGGGGGCTTCTTGTCGACGCATAATGCTATCGACAGATGCTTCCCTCACAAGTGGGGGGGGGGGTGATCATGAGTGGTCACTCGGTGAAGGGTCTTTGGCAGGACCATCTCCTTTTTGCACATAATTGGCTAGAAGTGGTATTCCGATTATCTCAATACTTCCTGTCAGACCTGAGAGGTCACCATGTGCCTGTCCTTTCGGACAACACACTGATGGTCTCGTATATCAGAGCAGATATCCTGTTGAGGCAGGGGCTGAGGCCCGGGGAATGGACGCTTCACCCCGAGGTGGTGGAGCTCCTTTGGGAGAACTTTGGTAAACTCAGTCTACCTTTTTGCATCGTTTATACTACGCATTGCCCTTTGTGGTTCTCCCTGATTCATCCAGCTCCGCTTGGACTGGATACAATGTACTAGGTGTGGTTGAGGCTACACCTGTACGCATTTCCCGATATCTTTGCTCCCGGGAGTTCTGGAGAGGGTTTGCCGGGTAGGGGACTCATCTATTATTAGTAGCCCCATTCCGGCCGGCCCGAGAGTGTTTCTCAGACCTACTGTACCTTCTAGATGGCTCTCCCATGGAGATTACGTTCAGGAGGGACTTAGCGTCCCAATCAGGTTATGGATACTGTGGGCTCGGCCTCTGAGGGGGCCCAGCTCATAGATGCAGGTCTCTCGACCGAGGTCGTGGAGACCATACTCCAGTCTAGAGCTCCCTCCTCGAGAATACTGAATATGCATTGAAATAGAAACTGTTCTCTGCCTGGTGCGGAGAACACCTTTTGAATCTTGTTATCTGCCCTGATGGTACAATACTTGATTTCTGCAATTAATATTTCTTTGCTGGGTTATCTCTGAGGAGAGATCCTTAATTTCGTTTTCTCCGTGGTACATGAGGCTGAGGCCTGCACATACTTGGATTTGCACCTGGTAGGGTGATAGTCTTTCTTCACCCCAGGCCAGGTTGTATTCCTAGGTCCCTTCTAAAATTGCGGGTCATTTGTGCTGCAGGCCTTCTGTCCTCCACCTAATACCCCAGATCAGGAAAAACTTAATCTGTTATGCCCTGTCCGGGCTTTGGATGCTTATGTCCACAGAGCTGCCCTGTGGCGTATATAAGAGCAATTATTTGTTTGCTTTGGGTTAACTAGTTAGGTTGCCCTGCATCTAAACAGATAATGAGCAAGCAAGTAGTTGAGGCTATCTCACTTGCTTATGAAGCGGCCAGACAGCCTTCACCTTGGCTGTCCAGGCCCATTCTACGAGGAGTATGGCTGCCTCTATGGCTCTAATTTCGGAAGTTTCCCTTCACGACATTTGTGATGCGGCAGGCTGGTCCTCGCCGCATACATTTGTCAAATTTTATGACTTAGACCTCTCCACTCCTGGGGCTAGGTTGCTTGCTTCTAGTGTGCGCAAGGTCTTCACACAGAACAGGCACTTGTCATTATGGCGTAGTGGGTATGGGGTTCCCATTGCGTAAACGCAGCGGGAGTTCCCTTGATGGGGAACGTCTCTGGTTACGTATGTAACCTTAGTTCCCTGAGAGGGAACGAAACGCTGCGTTCGCCTGCCATACTTCCTGCATGCGCTGATCGACTTGCTTCAGGCTTTTCAGAAGCTGTCACGCTCTGCGTTCAGGGGTGATTTATAGTTTCCTGGTCTATGACGTCACCTGACGTCCCCGCTCATTCATTGGACTGATTATACATGTGCTTCATGACGAGACACTTGGAAGTGTTCCCATTGCGTAAACGCAGCGTTTTGTTCCCTCTCAGGGAACTAAGGTTACATACGTAACCAGAGACGTTTTTGGTCGAAGTCCAAAGTAGTCGATTGTCGAGTTCCCGCACGTGATCATAGGTAACTAAACCTATGCACGTGAACTCAACAATCGACTACTTTGGACTTCGCCCGAAAACAGGATGTAAATACAGGTATTTGCGCTGGCTGAAATAACATTTTTATTCATATCTTTCACATCTACTGCAGTCAGATTCACTCGTGTTCACTCTTAAGGAATCATCTAACATGGCTGGGCAATTGTATGACACATCAAGGATGTTAAGAGGCTAAAAGCAGGTTTAATACTTGCCCCATTGAAGTCAACAGGTTGCAAATTTTAAAAAGAGGATAACACGGTGTAGGCAACACTGATTTGTGTCATTGTTCTCTGTATTGACAGCACTCCAAATTTACAAAAAAAAATGAGCTCAATGTTAAAAATTGACTGGAGTTCTCCTTTAAGAGCTTTGTTGCTCTGCGCGCTGATGCGCTCATCTGTTGAAATTTTAAATAACTGAAATATCTGTTGAAATAACATAGTGGTTTCCTTGTTAACGATGCCTGCTATAGCCTACTATTGTTATTATTATTTTATGCAGCCCTGCACGTATACCTACAAGGCACAACAAACCTGGTGTTCATTATATATATATGTATATGTATGTATATATATGTGTGTGTGTGTATTTTATAAATTTTAAAAAGCAATTTTAACCAGAACAAATCTAAAATGTATTCCCAAAATTGTGCATCCCTAGTTTCTCTTGATATCAACATGTTCACAGTTTTTTTTTTTTTTTTTTTCTTAAGTATAGTCCTGCTGACTTCAACATGAGCAGAACATGGTGTAAAATGTGAAAAATATAACACCTGGGAAATTACAGGTATGCACTATGTTTCAGGAATGGCACAAATGTGTGTGACTGGTTAAGTCTCTGTCTTTAGTTGAGTGTGTTAAATAATGTGCTTTTTTGCCATTTGTTGTGTATCTTTGGATTATGTTGTGTTGTAAATAAATCCAAACAATCAAAAAGCCATTCTTTTTAAAATCTCCTCATTCTTTGTTCAAAGTTCCTCATAGGACCTGAGAGCTCCTAATAGGGACATTATGGGAGGGTCTTTGTCTTTCTCAGGTGTGAAACACTCAATATTCATGAGTGGTTTACGCCTACTCGCATAAAGCTTTCTTACACAAGACATGTCTTACAAATTTTAAATCAATATATTGTCTTATCTGAATGAGTAGTCAAGGTTATTTTCACATAGTTTTGGAGCAAAAAATTCTAGGCTACGTGATACAATTTTCAAAAGTCTTGTGAATAAATAATCAGTTTGGGTTTCATGACCTTATTTCAGTGACTTTTTTTTGTCATTTTCACAAACCATGCATAAATGTTATTATCTCAAAACTACGAACTTTTACATACATGCTGCGTACATATTATTGTAGCAGAGTGTGTGCTGAATGCAGTGTAATAAGACTTTAGCCATGAAAATGTCACACAAGTAACAGAAATAAGCACAAATGTTAGAGCATGTCAGAAAACCTCCAGGACCCAGAAAACACCTCAGACCCCAGAGGGTTTAAAGCACAATTGCGGTGACAAATAGCAATAGGACATAAATAAATGGCATGTAGTAGAATACCAAATATGAGCCCAAATGACCACCCAATATGTAACAATACGAGCCTCAGCATCAGCGTGTAGTACTAGGGTCGATGCTGCAAATAAAAATCTTGCAATGCAAATAATTTTTCTTTTTTTTACTTTTTTTCTCAGAATTGTGAGATAATAATGCTTTTTTTGCGGAAACAAGCTTCCATCAGTGAGTAGATGGTTAGCATGTTATCTCTGATGGTTCAGGAGCGACGGACACACAAACATGACCGTTTAGAATGCAAAGACACATCCATCTTTCATATGCTGACATTAACACATTACCACTGAAGAAGCTCAGGGTTTTTTATGAGCTCTGTTGTTAGTGTGACTTTTCTCACGCTGGTTCAGACCCGTCCTGACCGCCGGCAGGAACCCCAATAGATTTATGACTGCTCCATTCAGCTCCACGTACAGATGGAGAAACTCATCGCGACCGCTTCAGCTCCGCTCACAGGCCAGCCATTCATCAAAACTGGCGTGCGGAAAATAAGTTTTATGAGGATGGAGCATATCAGTATTGGTTATTTTAATTGTGGCATTGCACCAGTAGAAGGCTACAGTCTTTATAATGGTGGGTATTGTGTTTGCACAGCTCTGTAGGCATATGGGCCTATATATATATAGATATAGTCTATTAAAATAATTATACTTTGTATTTGTAACGGTTTCATTGTGTCTTGTGTTTATTTCATTCCAGTGTGTTTGTTTCATTGGCTTCAGTTCAGTCTAGATCACCTGCTAGTTAGTTTCCTTGGCTGTAGTTCCCTGTGCATTTATACCGCCTGTCTTTCTCAGTTAAGTTCTCCTGCATTAATCCTGTTTCTGAATATTTGATATTAAAACCTTGATGTATTCCTCATCATGAGAGTTTCTATTTACCACGTTACGTTGCAATATTTTAGTAACATATATTTTATTTTAACATCATAATTTATTATTGAGGGATAGGCAATCTGATTTAACCCTTAACTAACCCCCAGTCGAATTGATAGATTTCAAGATTTCAAATGATACCTAATTTATGATAAATATGTGATGTAATAAAAAAAGGCGATACAAAAATATAATATATTTTAGAGGATAATATTATTTTATATTTTTTTATTGACAAATACTAGAATATAAGTTTTATTATGAACTTTTAGCATGAAAACCAAAGTTTCAATTATTAAAAGTGTGTGGGTTGATGGAGGAGGGTTAAGAAGAGAGGATAACGTTTTGAAAAGCATGCGAGAGTCAGAAGAATTGTTCATTTAGATATTAGCAGAGAAGGAACAGAGGAGGGATTGATAAAGACCAAGGTCAGTGTGATCTTTGGATTTGCGCCACTTCCTCTTTGCACCCCTGAGTTTAGCACAATGTTCACGGAGATCATCAGATAACCAGGGGGCAGAGGGTGTGGCACGGGCTGGCCTGGAAGAAAGGCGGTAGAAGTTGTCCAAGCAGGATGTTAAAGTTGAGTAAAAAGAGTATCAGTTGCATTGTTAGTATCTAGTGCTGAGAGCTGGTCTGGTGGAGGAAGTGTGGATGAGACCAAAGAGGATAGACGAGAGGGTGAGAGTGAGCGTAGGTTTTGCCGAAAGGTGACCTGTGGAGGAGTGCGTGTTGTGTTCTGGGGCAGGTTGAGGTAAAGAGTGAGGAGGAAGTGATCTGAGGTGTGCAGTGGAGTGACCAGTGTATGGTCAGAGGAGCAGTATAGCGCGTGTAAATAAGATCCAATTTGTTACCTGATTTGTGAGTAGCCGCAGTCAATATTTGTGTGAGTTTGAATGAGGCAAGCAGAGTGTGGAAATCAGCAGCCTGAGGTTTTTCTAGGTGGATGTTGAAGTCTCCAAGAACTATGAGAGGAGTACCATCCTCAGGGAAGGATGAGAGTAACACAGCAAGCTCCTCTGAGAAATTGCCAAGCTGACCTGGGGGACGATATACAACTACAACATGGATTTTAATAGGGCTAGTGATGGTAATAGAATGTGATTCAATTAGCTGTTGTCACATAGAGGTGGTAAATTATTAAATTTCCAATCGTTTGAGATGAGCAGACCAGTACCTCCACCCCTTCCAGTCAGGTGAGGAGTGTGTGTGAAAGTGAAGTTAGTGGAGAGGCAGCCGGTGTGGCGGTGTCCTCTGGTCTGATCCAGGTCTCAGTCAGGGCCAATAGGCTGAGATCTGAATGATTAGAAAAAGATGTAATGAAGTCAGATTTGTTTACAGCGGACTGGCAATTACAGAATTACAGATCTTTCAGAAACAGGATAAATGTTGAAAACAGTTGTGCTTCTTGATATTTTTGTGTAAACTGTGATATATTTTTAATATGTTGATATAAATTGATTAAATTAAATTGTAATAATATTTCACAATATTACTGTTTTTACTGTTGATCAAATAAATGCAGCCTTGGTGAACTGAAGAGACTTTTTAAAAGAAGGTTTTTACAGGAAAAAAAGGCAGCTGCTGTGGTTACCAGAATAATTCTGTAGAAATACAATACAAATGTGTACATATTTTTAGAACAACCTGCAAATTCTATCATATTAAATGAATGATGTAAGCATAAAAAAGTTTTCATTTATTTATTTATTACAGCATTAAATGCAACAGCCCTTTTTATCTGCATTAGCAGTGCCACACTGTTATTAAAATCTGTTTTGTAACTTTAACGTACTGAAATCCTCCAAAATAACACTGCCGTTAAAGAGAAAGACATGAAGAATTAAAGTTTATTAAAGGTAGCTATCACGGTTTTGTTCATGTCATGTTTATGCCTTGTCATGTGATTTCCCTGTTAGTCATGTGATCCTGCCATGTGTTCCCTTGTCTGATGTGTCATGTTGTCATTGTTGCATTGTTCACAGATTACCCTTGTCTTAGTCATGTATGTATTTTTAAGCCCTCATGTTTGCCATGTGTCTTTGTCAAGTATTGTTTCCTGTGACCACTGTTGTGTGAGTTCATGTTTATGTCCTCAGGTTTTTGTCTTGCCATGCCACGCCATGTTTTTGTTTCATGTTTTTTTTTTTTTTTGGATCAAAATGTTTATTTTATTTATCATACCAGGAATATATCAAAGCTCACGTGAACTATATACAAACTGATGCCATGAAAACGGTCCACATATAAACAGAAAAAGCAAAAATAAAACAAAAACAGAAAGAGATATGTAGAATGTGGGAAATCAGCAAGAGAGGATTTTTGTTTCATGTTTGATCTTGTTCGTAATAAACTGCACTTGGGTTCTTTCTACAACTTGCCTCCAGTGGAATCTTTACAGCAGCTTTTCCACAAACTGCAGGAAATACTAATAGAAAAGAAACACACAAGTGCACAAATTATTATAAACATAGCCTACTTATTAAAATTAAAAAACACATGTGAAGTTTCACACAGGGAATTCTGGGAATGTAAGGAACTTGTCCACTATAAATTATAAGATGATTTGTCCTTTTTTACTTCCATAAAATGTACGCTTGGATCTATTAGAGTTTTCATAAAGGGTTTGTTCTGAAAGTTAGTGTTTTCATCTAATGCAGATATAAATTCCGCTGGTAATATTTTAGAAAATTCTTGGATAACAGAGGGAGCAGATATTAAAACGGATAATTTGGTCTCACTGTGTGTTTTTTCTGAGCAGGCAAACGTAAAAAAATTATAATATGGTTAAAAATGTTTAGCATATCCCATTAAAATCATGTACCATTTGCTTGTAATTAACATCAGCATGTAAGGCCAACATCTGTAGGGTGTGTGTGTGTGTGTTTGTGAGTGAGTGAGTGAGTGAGTGAGTGAGTGAGTGAGTGAGTGAGTGAGTGAGTGAGAGGAAAGAAAGAGTGAGTGAGTGAGTGAGAGGAAAGAAAGAAAGAAAGAAAGAAAGAAAGAAAGAAAGAAAAGAGGCAGTCACAGAGCGCGACGGTTTGACTCAGATAAATGCAGCTCATTCATTGTGACCCCAGGGCTGCAGTAAAAGGGGTTTCTTCTCGGCTCCAAAACAACATTGCACAACCAGAGTTCGATGTCAAACTTGTTTGGACACATTTAAGTACAATAAATTACAAAGGCTAATAATATAATATAAAAATATTAAAAATACATTAATTTATCATCAATCAAAAAGGATCATCAATCCTTTATCCATCCATAATCCATCCATCCATCCATTTTTATTCTTTTGTTGGAATCATAACATCTAACCAATCAGAACTAAAAGCAGATTGGCTCCCTTCCCTTGGTTATAATTCTCTTCATTTCCATGTCATCCGTCATCTTAAACGGGTTTTAGTAACATCTGTAATTTCCTGGGATTGTAAAGACATTAAAAGCTCTCAAATGTTAGTAATCATTTTTAATCATTAACCAACCGAATTAGATTCTGATTTAGATGCTGTTGTTTCCCTATATACACTGAAAAAAAATGGATTTAAATAATTTTCACTCAAAAAAATGCTATAGTAAATTTCATAAATAATTACAAAGAAATGTCAAATTACATAGAATGAAAGTGGAATTTTGAAGTAGAAAGACTGAAAGCATTATATATATATATATATATATATATATATATATATATAAATCTTAATTTACAACTAAATTTTTTTTTTACAGTGTACTGTGTACAGTTACAACACTGTCCTTATATTTGTCCTGATGATTTTTCAATGAGGATTGATGACATTGAGATTTTTGTCATGTATTCCTTTTGATTATGCCATTCTGAACAGCAACGTTCAGCCAGACTTTTGACTGTCAGCATGGAATCTGGTCCACATTGCAGTTTATTCTGGCCACACAAACTCTGTTCCAAAACTCAGTGAGCTGGAATCATGGCATCACGTAAACACACCTGATGTGAAGGCTGATCATACTGGGACACCGCCAGTTATCTGACACTATTGGATG